>PVKP010013546.1:0-41159 GCA_004027715.1 Plecturocebus donacophilus
ATTGGAGTTGAAAGGAGGTCAAAAAAACTATGAAGCCAGGATTTTGGATGGTTGTCCAAAGCAACATCAAAGTCATCCATAATGGTACCAAATATGAGCTAAATAAATAATCTTTTGCTTTCTTTCTTCATCAGCAACAAATAAGGAACCAGAGTGAGGTTTGCAAATGTACGTGAAAGATCAACAAAAAGGCAAGAACAAGAACCATTTGAGAGACAGACATGGAAAGAAAGAAACCAGGAGGGTATGAGAGGTGAGCCCATGAGAAATCACAGCCTAGGTATGGAAAAGGAGGGGAATGGGGGGATGATCTTGCCACCTGGGGTGTCAGGCAGAGCAGACCTCCAAGCTGACACCCAGCACTGCTCCATGCTGTGCTCAGTGGGTCTGGTTTGTAGGGGGTAAATCTCAGCTCTCCCACCACCCACTCCTCACATATATTTATCTCACTGGAATTGCATACCATCTGGCAGATCCAATAGTTACAGATGAGTAACCCCAACTTACAGTTGAAGTAACTGAGGCCAGAGAGTGAAGTGAGTTGCCTATGATCCCTAAATCATTCATTAAGCTGGGGCCAGGGAAGGAACTGCGACCTAGCTGTGCTGAGTGCCCATTTCATGGCTACTGGGGCTATGGTAGGGAAAGGGTGTGCAGCAGTTGGGGAAGGGATATAGCCAATCCAGGACAGTGGAACCCATCCCAAAATAAGTGCCCAAGTGTATGGTCAATGGCTTTGCTCCAGTGGGGTAGAATGGGAAGACACTAGAAAATGTGGGAGCCCCTCCACACCCACCCTTTTGATTTCTCAAGAGTCCAATGCTGGAGAGAAGCTATTAGTGCTGAATCCATGGCCTGCATAAACCACATGGAGAAAGCTCTGCTCTCCCATTCCACCCTTAGCAGTGTCTACGGCGCAGTGAGCTAGGGAGGGAAATTGTCTGTTATCATCCAATAACACCTGCCCTCTAAGAGATAACATGATTAACTCCAAAGAACAAGGGTCAGAATAGTGGGTGCACAATGGAGGCCAGGGGTCCCTGGGTGACAGGAGGGAGCTCTGGGGGCCTGCTGAGAGGAGGGGGTGCTGGTGAAGGGCCAGGGGTCAGAGACAGACTTTAGATCTTGCTGCTTTGCCCTGAGGGACTCCGTGCAGGCCTTTCCCTAGGCAGAGGGGTTGCCCATTGTTTCCTTATCTCTGGGAGCCAGTGACAGCCTGTACTCCAAGGCTGCTGATCACATGGTGTTGTTATCATCCTGTGCCTGTCACCGGCCAGGGCCGTGAGGCTGTCGATTTCTGACGAACAGCACTTGAGCGCTAAAGGGAATCTGTTCTTGGCCTTATCTCTGGCCTGTGTATCCTGCTTTAGCTCCACATTTGGTCTCTGTGGGGCCATCACTTTGCCAATAGCAGTCCCTGGGGCACCCAGATAAAGTGCTAGCTGCCTGTGCCCTGGGGCTCTAGTCAATGGCTGTGGGGACTGGGAGTGCCCAGGCTGGCACCTCTGGTCCAGGTCAGCATTAGCATCTCTGGGGCACTGTGGCCAGAGATGATGGCCAGAGCCCTGGCCATACCAGAGGCACAGAGATTAGCTTGAGGAATGTCCTCAGCTTCAACATTCAATAGCTATGTGGTCTTTTCATTTGGATACAAAGTTTGAACAAGAGAGAAAAACAAATCAGCACCACGGACAGCGTCCTATGAGGCTTTTCCTTAAGCGAAAGCAAGCAGGGATGGAAAGAAAGGAGGAAAGGAAAAGCTGAGGGAGGAAGAAGGCAGGGGAAAGGGGGAAGAGGCAAAAGGAAAAGGAGAGGAAATGGTGAGGGGAGAGGAGGGAGAGTTTCTTTACAGGCCAAATAATGGTGTGGTATTTTTTAGTCTCTAATTTCAACTTGGCCAGTGGTTGAAGAAAAGACTGTTTGACAAAGGAAGGGCAAGCAAAATTAAAGGTTCTTATGACCTTAGAAAAAGAAGGATATGTGGCCAGGCATGATGGCTCGCAACTGTAATCCCAGCACTTTGAGAGGTTGAGGCAGAAGGAGTGCTTGACCTCAGGCAGTTGAGACCAGCCAAGGCAACAGGGCGAAACCCTGTCTCTGCAAAAAGTACAAAAATTAGCCTGGCATGGTAGTGCAGGCCTATAGCCTCAGCTACTGGGGGGCGGAGGCAGGAGGATCACTTGAGCCTGGGAGATTGAGGCTACAGTGAGCCAAGATCCTGCCACTGCACTACAGACTGGGGTGACAGAGTAGACCCTGTCTAAATACAAACAAAAATAAAATAACATAAAAAATAAAAAGAATTAAGAAACTTAGCTGGGCATAGTGGTACACAACTGTGGTCTTAGCTACTTGACAGGCTGAGGGAGGAGGATCTTTCAGCCCAGGAATTCCAGGCTGCAGTGAGCTATGATTGAGCCACTGCACTCCAGCCTGAGTGACAGAATAAAAACCTGTCAAAAAAAAAAAATGAGATACTGCACACCAATAGAGGCCAAAGAAGGAACTTGGAAGAAGTGACAACAACAATAAAGTAAGCATTTGTTATGTTCCATGCTGTTACTTATATGCCAGAACTCATTTAGTCCACCCACCAGCCTTGTGACATAGTTGCTATCACATCCACCATATTACAAATGAGAAAACAGAGTATGAATGAGGTTTAATAACTAGCCTGAAGTTCCACTGCCAGCTGATGGCAATGCCTGTGACCTTGGGAGGACGTAGAACCCAGCTTAGCTTCTCTTCTGTTTTACTCCTTTCTGATCCTCTCCATTCACCTTGAGTATCCAGTATCTTTTTGAATTTTTAGTACAGAGTTGGCTTCTTAAACTTACTGGTTAACATGCCCCTATGTTTGTAAAAGAAAAGTCCTGGGTTTCATTTTTTAGCTTAAAACGCTTTTTTAGATTTTTCCAGCAAAGGCATAGTTTGACTCCATGAAGCAGAAAAGGGGCTATTTGGGGAAGACCTGAGGATTCACACTGTGGCTGATTCCTGAGAAGTGGGGAAGACTTGAATGCTTGAAAATGGACCTCCAAGATTGTCAAATGCAAGGTTATCTCAGGAAAGCTCCTTGTGTGTTTGGCTGATCTGAGGTAAAGAGAATAGTCACAAAGACCCCAAAGTCAAGCTCCAGCTTTGCTGTCAACTTTCAATGACCCTGGGTAAATCCTCTTTTCTCTCTAGACCATAGAGGGAACTCATGGATTCCCCACAAGATCACATAGGGCAGATACTTGCCATATGTCATTAATTAAGGATGAGTTTTCTCCATCTATTTTTTTGGAAGTCAAGAAGGGCTTCATTACTTTGAAGCATAGCCTGATCAGAGTGCCTGAGCCTGTGTTCCACACTGAAGATAACATTTGGTGTAGAAGGAGATGACAGAGCATGTGCTACAAGGGCATTTAACACTGGATAGGAAGAAGGTAGATGATTGGCAGATGGAGGAAGGCTTACACAGCCTTGATAAATGAGAACTGCCATACACCATAACTCTTTTGGGGAAACTCAGAGATCCTCCCTAAGGTACCCTGCCGCCCACCCAACACACACTCATTGAAGTCCTCAAGGACATAATTTCTGAGCTACAGAACAGGGGCTTTTGATGGAAGGAGATTAGATGTCTTCACAGCTCTTCTTCCCCATGACTTTCTCTGATGAGCCCTCTTTGGGGCTTCCCTCTGCCCCTATGGATAGCTTCTTTCTCAGCACATCCTGAGGCTGGTGCTCAGGGCCTCTTCAGGTTGGGGGAGAGAACAGTTGGCATGGTTTAGTGAGTATCACAGTAGTCTGGTAGATGTGACTTAGGGTATGAGCCAGAGAATGGAAAGGGGTCTTTCTTTTGTTTATTTTTACTTTTGAAATAAAAATAAAGATGGCATCTTGCTATGTTGCTCAGGCTAGAGTGCAATGACTCTTCACAGGCACAATCATAGCTTGCTACAGCCTTGAATTCCTGGGCTCAAGTGATTTTCCTGCCTCAGCCCCTTGAATAACTGGGACTACAGGCATGCACCACTATGCCTGACAGGGGTATTTAGAAGAGAGCACCAACTCATAGAGAGAGAGAGAATGTGCCCAGTTGTGTGACCTTTGCAGATAAAGAGGGACCTAGGTTCTGATTCTGGCTTGATGACTCCCTAGTTGTCTGACCTTGAGCAAGTTGCTTCAGTGTCTTCATCTGTTTGGGAGAAATAAGTTGGAGAGATCTGTTAAACCTCCAAGTTGACCAGTCAAGTAAGTTGGGCCTCAGAGGAGAGGATAGGACTGAGAAAAATAAACATAGGAGCTGTTGTCTATGGATGATATTGTTAAGTCATGGGAATAGATAAGTTTCCTGCAGGAAGGTTGGGAGAGAGGTGTGTTATTTTGGGCAAGTTATTTAACTTGTGTTTCAGTTTCCTCATCCACAGAATGGGGATGATAATAGTGTTTACCTCATTGTTTTGAGGATTGGATTTAGATAGCACATGTTCAAGCACTTAGAGTCTGGTAAATGCTTAACAAAGAAGGATGCTATTATTAATCCTTACCCAGAACTTCAAGGCTCAGGTAATCATCCCCATTTTACAGAGAAAGAGACTGAAGCTCAGAGAATCTAAGGTCTCATGACTTGTAAGCAGCACATCACTGCCTATAAACCCATGCCACACTGCTTCTGTTCTTGCAGGGGAATGCCGTATAGACACATTTCTTAAAATGTAAGAGGTGAGCTATATGAATCTGGCTAGAAAGGACAATGCTAATCCTTCAGTGACAGTGGTAGGAGACGCTGGGTTCAGAAGAAGCCACAGTAGGGTAGAAACTACCATGATCCTTTTAGGATAAGTTCCCAGGACAATATAACTTGGTGTATTATGTGCACACCGAGTTCCCTATCTCCCACATTTAACCCCCAAGTTGATAAATGTTTTCAGTGATTCAGCTCCTCCCAGTTCTAGAAGCCAATGAAGCAAGGCTCATGCAAGGACTGAGTCCCATTTGCAGCCTCAGATGAGCCAGTGAGGCAGAAAATGTAGATAATAAAGAGCGTTAATGACAGGCCTCTCCAGCTGCCTGATCTGGCCCTTCGGGAGAAGGAATCAATGAGCTCCTGTCGCTGCTGTGCCGGATTCCCGATTTCTTCATCTTCTGCCTTCTGCACAGTCCTCTTCCCTGCCAGGCTTGCAGCCTTGGCCACTGATTGCAGCAGTTCACACTGGGAAACAAGACCAGAAGAGATCTGGGGTATCTCTAGGGCAGTGGTGAGATGTGGATGGCAGGATGTAACTTGGTTTTCTTAACAAAGATTGCACAACTTCCCCAGCTTCCCAGAAAACAAACTTCCTCAGGAATCCCATGGAGATGATAATATAAGGAAGGCCCCACTCTGGAACTCATCGTTAATAATACCACTAGTAAAAAACTATCACTGAAGTGAAAGAACTGGAATGTGTTAAGCACTACACAAAGAGTTTTACATATAGTATCTCATTTAGTCCTTACAACAGCCTTTCAGTGATGATATTGTTATTATTATCCCCATTTTACAGATGAGGAGACTGAGCCCATAGAAATGACATTATCTTCTTAAAATCACACGGCATGTAGTTGGCACATCTGGGATTGAAATCCAGGCCAGTATTACTCCAAAGTCTAGGCTGGATTGCCTTTGTCCTTACACATTGTCTTGAAAGACAATCAGTTTCATTAATTTATTCAAAAATTAGCCAGTCTGTCAGAGATATGGCCCTAAGCTAGGTATCTCTTACTTTCTTTGTTGGTAGCACTATGCCTTTACCCATAAAACTTTGGTTTGTGTGCTCTCTTGATACTAATTGAGTTGCATGATTGACATTCTTGAGTTTGTGGTCAATTAGAATCTTCAAATCTTTTTCATGTGGACTAGGGTTAAATCAGTGGACTGTATTCACACAATGCACAATGGTTTCAAGAGGTTTTACTGCTCTGGAACCTGATACCCTTCTCCTTGGTAGTTCAAAACAGAGATAGTGCATTTAGAATGGGTTTCACTTTGTTTTCTGTTTTTACTTTTTAATCAAGGTATAAGTATATAGCAAAGTGTGCTTATTTCAAATAGATATCTAGTTCAATTAATTTTTACCCAGATGGAAATAGAGAACATTTTCCCTATAAGATTTCTAGTCAACTGCTCTCCCCCAGGAGTAACCACTATGGATTTCGCTGTTTTAATTTGAAATGTTCACTTTTACAAAATGAAATTTAAGTCTAATAGAATCCTTTCATCTCAGCAATTAATATTGCTCATTCTTCCTTTTTTTTTTTTTTTGAGAGAGAGAACAGGTGATAGTTGCTATTCTTAAATGTCTTAGGTGTTATTCTTAAATGTCTTAGTTGTTTTGATAAAACAATTTTCAGTTTTTATAAAACCATTTTAAATAAGTGTTCCTTATTCTGAGAGTACGGTTTTCCTACTTATTAAGTTTTAAAATGCCCTTTGTTTATATGAAGCATTCAAGAAAACAGGTGATAGTTGCTATTTATTTATTTACTTATTTATTTTGAGACAGAGTCTCGCTCTGTCGCCAGGAACCAGGCTGGAGTGCAGTGGCGTGATTTTGGCTCACTGCAATCTCCACCTCCCGGGTTCAAGCAATTCTCCTCCCTCAGCCTCCCGAGTAGCTGGGACTACAGGCGTGCGCCACCACGCCCAGCTAATTTTTGTATTTTTTTTAGTAAAGACGGTGTTTCACCATGTTGGCCAGGATGGTCTCGATCTCTTGACCTAGTGATCCACCTGCCTCGGCCTCCCAAAGTGCTGGGATTATAGGCATAAGTCACCACATCCGGCTGATAGTTGTTATTCTTAAATGTCTTAGATGCTATTCTTAAATATCTTAGTTGTTGCTAAGCTTTGAAAAGCCCTTTTACCTTAAGAGATCTGATGACTACACAAATTTATGTTTTCTGGGTTTTATCTATGTTTTAAAAATATTTTATTGCAGCCATAAAAAGGAATGAGATCATGTCCTTTGCAGGGACAAGGATGAAGCTGGAAGCCATCATCCTCAGCAAACTAACACAGGAACAGAAAACCAAATACTACATATTCTCATTCATAAGTGGAAGTTGAACATTGAGAACACATGGACACAGAGAGGGGAACAACACACACCACAGCCTGTTGGGGATGGGGAGTGAGGAGACGGAACTTAGAGGATGGGTCAATACATGCAGCAAACCACCATGGCACACATATACCTATGTAACCAACCTGCACATTCTGCACATGTATCCTTTTTAGAAGAAAAAAAAGGACAAAAATACATGTTTATATTATTTACACATAAGCATTTAATTCAGTTGGAAAGTAATGACTGATGTGAAGGTCAAAATGATTTTTTTCTCATCAATTATCTTTATACCATTTATTGACAAATTGTTCCATTCTAAGTTGATCTTTGAAAGTTATTTTTTTTATTGCATTTTAGGTTTTGGGGTACATGTGAAGAACATGCAAGATTGTTGCATAGGTACACACGTGGCAGTGTGATTTGCTGCCTTCCTCCCCTTCACCTACATCTGGCATTTCTCCCCATGCTATCTCTCCCCAACTCCACACCCCCCGCTGTCCCTCCCCTATTTCCCCTCAACAGACACCAGTGTGTAGTGCTCCCCTCCCTGTGTCCATATGTTCTCATTGTTCAACACCCACCTATGAGTGAGAACATGTGGTGTTTGATTTTCTGTTCTTGTGTCAGTTTGCTGAGAATGATGGTTTCCAGGTTCATCCATGTCCCTACAAAGGACACGAACTCATCGCTTTGATGGTTGCATAATATTCCATGGTGTATATGTGCCACATTTTCCCTGTCCAGTCTATCATCGATGGGCATTTGGGTTGGTTCCAGGTCTTTGCTATTGTAAACTGTGCTGCAATGAACATTCGTGTGCATGTGTCCTTATAGTAGAACGATTTATAATCCTTTGGATATATGCCCTGTTATGGGATTGCTGGGTCAAATGGAATTTCTATTTCTAGGTCCTTGAGGAATCGCCACACTGTCTTCCACAATGGTTGAACTAATTTACACTCCCACCAACAGTGTAAAAGTGTTCCTATTTCTCCACATCCTCTCCAGCATCTGTTGTCTCCAGATTTTTTAATGATTGCCATTCTAACTGGCATGAGAGAAAGTTCTTTTATTATAAACTAAATTATTATGTGTAACACCTTTCCCATCCTTAAGTGAGGGTATTAATGATGCCTATCTAACAAATGAGGGTAAAAACCAGATTATGTGTGATAAACTAAGTGTACCATCTTAAAACAGTTTAAGATTTTGGACACAGTGGGTTCTGAACAAGTGTCAATTTTATTCCTTCCACCTATCCCCTCGACACTCCCCCACACATATTTAAGGCACTGTAACTATGGGAAAAACTTTCTAATAAGACTGTACAATAGGCTGACTCTGGAGATCAGATATGTAGCCAGAAGTCAGATGCCCTGTGACTGCCATGTTTTTGAGAGATTCTATTTCTTTCCTGAGGACCCAGATCAATGGCTCCCAAATGCCAGTTTTTAAGCTGATGATGATGCATGGTGATATTTCCTGTGTTTCTCAATGAAATTAGAAAAATAAGGTCAAACAATGAAAGTTTTTATAAAACCATTTTAAATAACTTATTTATTCTGAGATTATGGTTTTCCTACTTATTAAGTTTTTTTTCCTACTTATTAAGTTTTAAAATGCCCTTTGTTTTTATCAAGCATTGGAGAGAACAGGTGATAGTTATTATTCTTAAATGTCTTCATTTGGCATTGTCCTTGATGGCTTAAAATTTTTCTGGTTCACAAAATCCTGAAATCTCACAACAAGATCAATTGTGAGGTTTACTGTAACATCACAAGAAAAGGATCCAATAATTCTCGTTGACATTTTTCCCATTTTTCAGAGCACCACACACTATACATAGTAGGTGATCAGTGATCATTCATTCCTTCAAACCACAAAAGTTAGTAATCACCTGCCTGGAAGTTTGTTTGTCATTGGCCGAAAAGAAACCCATAAAGCAGGCCAAACTTGATTGGGCTGAGAACTGCAGACCAGGCATTTACCTTTGGGCGTTGTGCATACATTCAATCGCGCCTCTCGCCCAGCCGTCAGCACCTCGGACAGCTCATCCGCAATTATCAGGGTCTCTGAGGAAACCTAACTAAACATAGACAAAGGCATTTTTACATTATCTTTTCTCCACTTCATTATTTAAACAAGCGCCTCCTGTTCATACACAAGCCCTCCTCTGCGTTCTTAAACCTCCCTCTCAATCTTAAACAATCTCCGAGATTGTTTGCCTCGCAGTTTGCAATTCCCCAGCAAAATTGCCAGCTCCAATCTGAGCTGCAGAAATGCCAATTTTAATTAAAAGTGCAATTTTCAAATCCACCCAAAGCTCAGACAGGATATGGCACACTTGATGCCCTGTGATCTTTCTGGCTGCTTTGTTGATTAAAATGGGTGTCGCTCTAAGTGCTTTGTCAAATCTTCACAAAAAGGAGGAGAAATTGACATTTACACCTTTATACCGACAAGAAAGTGATATATTAGATTCACCCCTATTGCCACAAAGGCTTGATTGTGGCTTAAGGGCAGAATTAGGCCAAAAGGTCCCCAGTGATAGCTATGGTTTGATGCTTCAACCTTAAGAGCTCTTTCCTAAGCTGCTAGTGATGGTGGTGGTGGTGAGGGAATCACTAAACAATGTTCCCATTAACTTTCCTACCCCTCTCTTCCCACTCAGTGCCTCTGCAAGGACTTTGAGTTTCTAGGGTAATTGTTCTCTAATTTTGGTGTATACAAAAACAACCTAAAATGCTCTCTTAAAATCCAGATTCCTTGGCCCCACTTCTAGAGATTCCGACTCAATAAATAGGTCTGGGATGGTGGTCCCAGAATCTGAATTTTAATGAAGCACCAGATGATTCTGATGAAGGAAGTCTTTAGCTCATACGCTGAGAAAATTTGTTCTGGTAATTCTCAGAAAGTTGGCCACAAGAGTCTGAGCCATGGAAAAGGCCAGGGATTAAGCCCTGGGCAGGGAATCTAGAGGCATGACCCAGTCTATCACTGACACTTGCAATCTGGTATCCTTGGACAACTCACTTCCCCTCTGTTACCATTTTCTATCTTTATAAATGAAGGATCATGCAAGAGACCACAGTTAATCACTTAATATGCAAAGATCTTCAGCAAATCAGTAATAAAAAGAAAAACCACTTGATGTAAAGATGGATAAGTGATACGAATAAGCATTTCTTGGAGAAGAAAATATAAACAATGAACAAACATTTGAGAAGATAACCAGCCTTAATAGTGATCAGATAAATGCACATCAGAATAAAATAAGTTTTTTTGGTGTTGTTTTTATTTCTGCTATTTTTTTCTGCTTTGCTCATTTGCTCATCATATTGAGAGAAGAGAACCCTGTGAGTTGATAACAGCCAGCACAGGGTGTGGAGACATGAGAATATCCTATACCATTGGTGAAAGTATGAAAGACTACATCTTGAGAAAGTAATCTGTCAGGATTTATTAAAATAAAAAAGTGCATTCTTTCACAGTTTAGCTTTGGAAATTTATTCTACATAAAGAAATGCATCAGGACATGTAGATATAAGCAATGGATTTTTACTGAACTTTATTTGTAGTGGCAAAAAATGGAAATTACCTAAAAGTCTATCAACAGGGGACTGGTTGAGTAAATTCTGCTACATCCAAACTGGGGAATATTACATAGCTATTGAAAAAAAATCTATTAGATTTGGGAGGGCTGATCTTGAATGATGCTCATGATCTATTATAAGATGAAATGTCAAATCACAGAGTAATGAGCACACTATGATCCCATTTTTTGAAACAAAAGAGAAGAAAACTCCGGACTGTGTTTGTATATATGCATATAAGCTTGGCATAATATGTGGAAGAAAATATATCAGACTATTAATATTGATTTCTTTTCTTCTTGCTATTTATTTTTTTGTGTGTGTAATGGCTCACTGCAGCCTCAACCTCCTGGGCTCAAGTGATCCTCCCACCTCAGCCTCCCAGTAGCTGAGACTGCAGGTGCACGCCACCACACCTGGCTAATTTTTCTGTTTTTCTTAGAGACAGGGTCTCTCTACATTGCCCAGGCTGGCCTCAAACTCCTGGGCTCAAGCAATCCTCCCACCTCAGCCTCCCACAGTACTGGGATTATAGGAATGAGCCACCACATTCAGTCTTAATATTGTTTTGTTTTGTTTTTTTTTCAAGATGAGGTTATAAGGGAAACCATAATACTTTCTATATTCAATTTCACATTGTATAACTTGTTCTGAAAGAATATATTACTCTTACAAATGAACAATTATAAAGTTGACTTGAGACTTAATCAAAAGCCAAAAAGTCCCAAGGACTGGATACAAGGGATCACTGAGATCCCTTTCAGCTCCTAAAACCTGGGGACACCCATCTTCTCCAGATTGGCATCAAGGTTCATTTCTGTTAAAGATTCAGAGTCACTTGGAACCAGCCAAGATCCTCATGGCAATGTTCATTTTAGTGTACCCACTGCAGAGTCCACCTGGGAGACACCCTGGCCCCTGAAGTTGGATTTTGGTGCCAGATTGCACCTCACAATCCTAACCCATCCTGGGGACTTGAGAGTGGAAAGACAAAGCAATGCTCTCTCTCTCCTCAGGTTCTCCCAGAACATCACCTGGCTCCATTCTACCCTGTGAAACTCACACCCAGGCCCACCTGGGGTTCTCTGGAACGAAGGAGAAATCTGAGAGGCCAAAATACATGCCCCTTTATCAACTAAGATGAACCCAAAGGTTAAGGAAACAAAGTAACCTATGGGTCAAAGGTTCAGGGCCTGACTGGCCTGGAACATTTCTAAATTCCTTTAGCTCTAAGCTCCCTAACAATAGGAGCTATCAGATCCCTCCTAGCTCTGATTTACAACCCAGACCATTATAGCTCTGACTGGACAGACGACTGACTTTGCATTCTTTCTCATAAGCAATTGCAGACCTTAAACCATCTTCAGCTAGCTTATAGAAGCTGTGTACAAACTTTCTATCCTATAGTTTGCCTTTTGATGTACAGAGCCAATTTATACCTCATTTTAATGCTAAAACCCCACCCCAAAGTGAACATGAGATGTATGTTACATATGTATTTACCTACTGTGCATGTATGTGCTCAGCTCCCCTCATGAATATGAATATCTTTCCCCCTAAACCTGCTGAACTACGTATGACTCTACTGTGTAATACAGACACTGTGAGACAGAAAATCCAACCTGTTCTGCCTCTCTTCAAAAAGAGAGCACCTTTACTCCGTGTTGGAGACTTTCTCTTCCCAGCTTGCAAACTGATATCACCCATAAAGCTTTTTACTATTTAGCCATCTGGTGGTCTTCTGGATGACAAAGCCAGGCCACATCTTATGGATATGATCTAAGAAGTGTCCAAAAGACTTCAGGTCCTATGTGACCCCTAGCACTGCTATTGTGAGGTTGCCTATTTGCCACTCACAAACACAACCAAGAAGGATGCTGGCACCAGAGGGTCCCCTGAGAGCTACCCTCAGCCCTCCCATTGCTGTGCCAGGCTTCTCATGCTTATGTTCAGAGGATGCAGTGACTCAGGCTACAATGATGCTTTTTCACCTCTTTTAACAAAAATATTGAAATATATCACAAGCCTAGGAAAATATAAAAGATATAAATTTGCACTATTTAATAATTCTAAACACCTGTGTAACTACCACTCAAATCAAAACATAAACATTGTCTGAAACCCCCTATGTGATCCACCCCAATTGTACCCCTTCCTCCCTGTGAAATCAAACACTATTCTGCATTCTGTGGTCAACCATTTTGTTGCTTCATTTTATATCTCTACCACCTTAGTAAGTATCCCAGGACAATATTTCAGCTTTGTCAGTGTTGAATTTAATATAAATGAAGTCATGTTGTATGGATTTGTGTCAATATAAAAATTATCCGTGTTGCCAAGTGTACTGTGGCTCATTCATTTTCACTACTGTATAGTATTCCGTTGTATGATTATACCACAGTTATTCATTCTGCCTTTGATAAGTTTTTGGTTGTTTCCAGTCATTGCCTATTATGGACCATACTGCTCTAATTGTTGTGTATATATCTCCTAACATTGTATACAGAAGTATCTCTAGAAATAAATGGAATTGCTGGGTTACAGGGCTTGTGTATCTCCAAATTTACTAGTGTCCAACTGTTTTCCTAAATGGCTATACAAATTTACCGTGACAACAGTGACAGAATTCTCAGTACTACACTATCTCACCAACATTTTATGGATGCCCTTTCTCTTCTCAGAGTCTTTGAAGATGCTGGTCTTTCTTCCCACAGTATTTACTTTCCCTATATCCCTTTCCTTTATCTTGTTAACTCTAGGTCATTGTTAAGGACTCTTCCTCCTGCAGCCTTCCCTGACTCCTTCAATCTGGGTTATGTGCCACTCCTGGCTCCCATAGTCCCCTATACTGTCCCTTCTATCATAGGTATTAGACTGTATTGTTAATGCCTGCTCCCTTCCCTATTTTGCCCTCCACTAGACTGGAGGCTCTCTGAAGACAGGGGTGTATTTTGCGCCAGTGCGGTACCTGGCACACATAGGTGCTCAATTCATAACTGCTGAATAAATAGGTAAAACTCATTTCTCTTCTCAACCCATGGCTCTTCTCAACCATCAGGAAGCCAGATGAGTATTAAGGTTTTTCAGAGAAATGTTGCCAAAACAATAAATAATAACTCTAGGGAAATTAATTGTTAGATCTGGCTCTTTCATTAGTAGCTCATCAAAGGACTGTGAGCCCCCAGTGGGACTCTTAAAAATAAGTAACCGATCAGCATGGAAGGAAGGGCATCCTCTTCCCAGCACCCCCTGCCACCACCACCACCAACACACAAACAGACACACCTCCTGCGAATTGCAGGGCCTGGCCATTTAACACAGTTATTACCAACTCCCACTTAGTGAATTATGAGCAAGGGCCTCGAGAGAGCTTTCAAAGATCTTCAAATGGATATTTAAAAGCATGCAATTGCTCAGCCAGGCTCAGCTAATGGCATTTATTACTTGGAGGATAGGGTATTTACATAAAGCTGGATTTTTATTATAATGGTCAGATGGTTCCTGGGAGGGAGGGTGGAAGGGAGAAGGAAGGGTGAAGGTATAAGAATCAATTTCAATACCATTTGAACAGATGTCTAACCCTCTAGCCCTACCATAAGGCTGGTTCTCTCAGATGTCAGCATAACAATTACTAGGGCGGGTCTTGAGTAGGATGACCCTGGCCCAAGAGCAGGCAGATCAGAGCATGGCACTGTGTTCCCCTAAAACAGGAGACTCAGCACCCTGGACAGCTCACAGTGTCCCCAGAGGATCTGTGGTAGGTTCTCAGACAGTTCATTCTTCCTAGGGTCCTCCCACTGAAGATTTAGGGGGAAGTCCCTCATTTATCCCCCACTCTAGACTGGAATGGAGATAACCAAGGGCATTCACTCTCTCCTGGCTTCATCAACAGTCCTAGGGGTCCCCATGTACTCCTCTGAATGACAAGGGGCGAGATGAAGATGAGTTGAAGTTAGTTATTATCGGCGTCGAGGAGCTTGCATTAGTTGTCTATTGCTGCATATCAAACCACCTCCAAAACTTGAAGGCTTAAAACAATAATGACATATTATTTTCTCATGATTCTGTAGATGAACTGGGTGATTCCTTTACTAGTCTTGCCTGGATAACACATGCAAATGCAATCAGCTGGTGGATCAGTTGGGGCTGGAAGATCAGGGAGTGAGTTATCTATTTAATGGAGGAGGTGATGAAGGGATGAGTCTGGGAGATGAATTTGTGTTCTCCAGGTAGGAAACACTGAGCAGAACATTTTAAGAAAAGGAAGCAACATGAGAGCAAAGGTATGAAACAACAGATGGCTGTTTGGGAGCCATGGAAACTGGCAAGTGGTTCCGAATGACCAGCTCCTAAGAGAGAGTTGTGGGAGAATAAGTTCAGATAACTCTGGGGAGGCAATTAGGGCACTAGGTATCATGTAGGACAATTGGCATTATCTCATAGGTGTTGAGGAGACCTGGAGTGATACGTGTTATTTAAATGAATTATACTAAATACCAGGCACAATGCTGAGCACTGGAGATGCAACATTATCCCACTTAATCCTAGCTATTATCACCATTTTACACATGTAGAAATTGAGGCTTACCCAGGACCACATGCCCAGGTGTCTGGCTCCAGAATAGTTGGTTTAATTATTATATTCCATAGCCCTTCTGAAGGGGTTTTGAGTTGGGAATATAACAGGAATTTTTTTTTTTTTTTTTTTTTTTTTTGAGATGGAGTCTCACTCTGTCACCCAGGCTGGAGTACAGTGGCATGATCTCAGCTCACTGCAACCTCCACCTCCCAGATTCAAGTGATTCTCCTGCCTCAGACTCCCAAGTAGCTTGGATTACAGGCACCCACCACCATGCCTGGCTAGTTTTTATATCTTTAGTAGAAATGTGGTTTCACCATGTTGGCCAGGCTAGTCTTGAACTCCTGATCTCTGGTGATCCACCCACCTAAAGTGCTGGGATTATAGGCATGAGCCACCACCACCTGCCTTAAATTTGCATATTAGCAAAAAAAAAGAGGGAGGGTTGAAGGGGGTGTGGGGAATTCCATAATTACATAAACACAGAGAATACTGAGTTAAACAAAGTTTATCACAACCCTAGTACTGCTGGACTTCTCAGAGCCTTTAATATGCTAATCTGCACTAGAAAGTAAGCCCTTTTATTGACAGCTCTATTCCCAATACCCCAAATAGGGTCAAACAAAGTAGATGCTCAATAAAAGTATACTGAATTAATAAATGAGTGCATGAATTTAGCTGGGAAGCTACAAGGGCTTTCATATTTCAAAATTGTTCATAGAAATGTGAAGTGAGAGCTTGCCATACATCAGATCCCAGGCAAAGCTCAAAGACACAAAGATAAGTTGACATGCCCAGGTCCTCAGGAAGTGCCCAGTCAGAAGGTATTTTCTCATTTTGCACAGGATTTAATTTTTGTGTAATTCTCAACAATCTTGTGAGGTTTTCTATCTCATGAGAGAACTAAGGCTCAGAGAGTGACATGATTTTCCTAAGGACTTAGAGCCAGGATGAACACTGCCAGCACCTTGCCTGATGCATGTTATCCGTGCATTGGTGGAGGAGAGAGAAGTATGGGATGGCTTGGAAGTTACCACCCAATCTACACACTAGACTCCTGAGTAACCACATGCCAGGCAGACAGGGTACCTGAGATTGTCACTGTTTCTTCTTGCTATGGGCGTCACTTGCTTCTCCACGGCTTGACAACCCAGGAGAATTCTGAGGCCCAGAAGCAGCTGCTGTGAGGCTGTGACTAGGGCTTACTAGGCCTCTCAGTGGGTGGTACTTTCCTAAAGAAGGCCAGTCCATTGCCAACACACAAGCCCTCTTGCTCTAGGGCAGAGAAGTGGTGTGGGAGTTCCCTCCATCATCAAAGGGCCCTCTGTCCTGTGGTCACACAGTCACATGTATAGTGTGACTATATGTGATAGTCCGTACATGCACAGAGACACATGCACACACATACACAGAACCTAGATTCTATATATACACACACAAGCACATCCCTAATGGAGCACACAAGTGCATGTACACACATATTCTCATATACAGAATGCATACATACAAATGCACAGAGCATGACCACATAGGTGTGTTTGGACACACATGCATAATCACATATCTGATAGCCATCGCTCACCCCAGGCTGAAATGCCTCTCTAGAGGGAGAGAGTAGGAGGTCACTGGAGAGGAGATGAGGAATGGTGCTGAGGCAGAGGGGCCTGAGGGAACTAGTGACATGCTGTCCTTAGACAGGGCAGCTCTGGCCTGGGCTGGCTAGTTTAGAACATCTCTCACTTCAGCCACAGGTTGTCCATTGCATTATCAGTTAGGAGGCCCTAGCAGACCTGGCCTCTTAAGAGATTCTAGCTCTTGTAACAAAATAGTCATCTTGACAGTTGGAGGAACTTAAAAGAGGTTCTCCTAGGACCAGCGGCACTTGTACAACCCCACTTAATACCCCTGAAATAAGTTGAATTAACCCCATAATTTTAGGAGCCAGAATCATCCATCACTTATTCCTCTGAATCAAATGTGATCAGTTTTAAATCCTCATCCACCTGGCCAAGAAGGAAATTAACTGGTCCTAATCAAGCTTCTTCACCCCACCTCTACCCCTGCCAAGTGGAAGAAAGGTCACAGGGATTTATTCAGAGCAGGTCACGTGGGGAGAATCCTCTTTTCTTCTATTTTCACTGGTCACTGATGAAATGCTCATCGTCCAAACTCACATAGTCCCTTGAAGACAACTGCTTCTGAGGCCTGAATGCTGAGGTTGAGCACAGGAGCCCTTGCTGGGTCTGGAAACCCTGATGCCCTGGACCTTTGCTGGGTCTCCCCTTCCTAGGGACAACTTCTCTATTGGCCCAGGTAAAGAGCTGGTGTTGATGGCCCAATTCTCCTCACTGTCTCCATCCTTTCCTTCACCAAATGTTTATTGAGGGCCTCTGGGCAGACAGTGATGAACAGGACTATCCTCAAAGGGCTCCCAGGAAAGGCAGACAGTGACCACATAATACCCCTCAGATTGGCAACGTCTGCCTACCTTTCCTCCCAGATAGGGGGCTGGAGGCATTCAAAATCACTCTGCTTTTCTTTGCCATCACACACAGTTGGGCATGAGCTGACAGTCTTCAGCTGCACCCAAATCTTTCAGGGCCCTCCTACATGAGAGTGAATTCTCTGCCCCATTCCCAGAGGTTGGGCAGCCACCACCTGATGGAGATAATAGCAGAGTTTCCTTCATCATTTCTCTAAGGGAGGTCCAGACCTTGCCTATAGAGAGGCTTCTAGGTGGCCTTCCTGAGCACCCCATGGTTCTAAACATGGGTGTAACTCCTCTCTCTCTCGCTCTCTCACTCACACACACACACCCCAAACGAGATTCTTATAATAAGTTCCTGGAGCATAATCAGTTAAAAGAACCATTGAAATATGCCTTCTTTTTTAACCCTGATTCTCCAACACAAACTGATCTACTCCAGCAGACTTAATTCAAATGAATTGCACGTTCTCAGCACTATAAAAATGACTTTATCACAGTCAAGAAAAGAAAGATTAGAAGAAATGAATATGTGGGTGATGGAATACAGGATGTCCAGTGACAGGGGATGGAGGATGCGGATTTGCTATGTTGGTTCAGCCTCGGCTGGGTTTATGATGCTCCCAGGGCTGCCCCCTCAGTGGGCAGAGGCAGGATGGCCCCAGGGTAAACACTGCTCCAGCCATGCCTGGCAGCCACCACCTGGCACAGAGAATGGCCAGCCTGAGCTGGCCTGGCCACACCCAGCCTCCTGCTGTGGTCAGCTTAAAGGAAGCACAGAGGTGGGATCTGGGATCAGCCTGCCTGTGTTAGGACACCAGTTGTCCCACACAGTAGCTGAGTGGCCCTAGGTAAGCTGGTTTGCCTCACTTTCTCCATCTGGAAAATGGAAATAACTATAGCGAAGGCCTCACCAAGTTCACGGTGAAGACTGAATGTTGTAATATGGAGCACTGGCCTCACAGTCCAGGACTGGTCAGGTGGACTTGGTATCAGCATCTCTCTACTCAGCCAGACCTCTGCTGCTGTTCTGAGCCTGGCTAGGGCAACATGGAGCCTCTGACCCCTTGAGAAGAAATCATCTAAGTTAGAAGGAGCCTTGGAATGGGTGTGAGGATGCTTTTGACCCTTTCCACCAAGACATAGCATCCATGGACTGTGCTGTGACTTGGTAATAGTGCTACCAACTTAGGTTCAGATCCTGGCCCTGCTGTTTACTAGCTGTGTGAATTTAGGCACATTATTCAACCTCTCTGGGCCTCATTTTCCTCATATGAGTGAATGGAGCTAACAAAAGTCCTTACTTCATAGGGTTGTCATGAGGACTAACTGAGATAACCCATCTGCGCAGGTAGCACAGCCCTGGTGTGAATGAGGCACTCAACAAACATGGGCTATCATTAATCCATTATCCTGATGGTATCTCATGGCACTGCTGCTCACATTTTGACTCTAGATTTTATCTACTAGGCTGTTTTGTTTTGAGACGGAGTCTCACTCTGTCTCCCAGGCTGAAGTGCAGTGGTGCAGTCTCAGCTCACTGCAACCTCTGCCTCCTGAGTTCAAGTGATTCTCCTGCCTCAGCCTCTTGAGTAGCTGGGACTAAAGGTGCACGCCACCACACCTGGCTAGTTTTTGTATTTTTTGTAGAGATGGGGTTTTACCATGTTGGCTAGGCTGGTCTTGAACTCCTGACTTCGAGTGATCCACCCACCTTGGCCTCCCAAAGTGCTGGGATTATAGGTGTGAGCCACTATGCCCGGCCTAGATTTTATCTACTAGGTTGTGAGCAACTATCCATCCATTCATGCATTTATTGAACAATTTGCTATTGAGTGCTGAGCTCGGAATGCAGTGATGAACCAGCAAGCCTGGATCCTGCACTGCCTCTTTCTCTCCTTTCTTTCTTTTTTCTCTTCCTCTCTTCCTTCTCCTCTGTCTCTCTCTCTCTCTTTTCTTTCTTTCTTTCAGCAGAGACTAGGCAATGGTGCCCCAGGTCCTGGAAATACTGCAAAGAACCAAGCAAAAGCCTCTGTCCTCAAGGAGCTCACAGTCTTGTGGGGCAGACAGAAAAGAAACCAACAGACAAATCCAAATACAACTGTAGGCTGTCAAGGCTGAGAAGAAACAGTGGGTAGGGTAAGAGGATGAGGAGTGTCTTACAAAAGGGGGTCAGCGAAGGCCTCTCAGAGGAGGGGACGCTGAACAGACGCATGGGTGAAATGAGGGCGTACTCACGCAGCTGTGGAAAGTACAAGGTTAGGAAGGGGGTGGGAGAAGGGGGGCTCCCTCATCGGCTCAACCCAGCAACCCTCATTCTTTCCCCATTTCTCAGAGACGTCCCCCATATATGGTCACGGAAGTCAGAATCCTGGGCGTGTCCTCATTTTCCCCCTGACCCCTAAACTTAACTGGTTCTGTACATTTAACTCCCTAAATAGTCTTCTCCTGCGTTCTCCCCCACAAGACCTCACCGACATCTTCTTCCACCTGGACCACAGCAGTAACCTCTTCCTCCCTGGTCCCCCGGCCTCCAGTCTCAGTCTCCGCCTCCCAAAAGCCAAAGGGACCTTTGTAAAACAGAAATGTGACTAAAACTCCCTGCCCACCTCCACCCCCAATCTCCCTGAAAATCCCTGCTGGCCTCAAGAACCATCCCAGATCCTTTGCCGGAAATTCAAAGCCCTCCAAGACCTAACCCCACCCCATCTTCGGCACTGGGCCTCGTGGACTCTCCTCCAGGAGGCCTTCCCGGATCCCAAGGGCTGGGTTTGAGGGTGCTCCGGAAATCCTCCCCGAACCTTAGATATGGGTGTCCGCAGTGGATGAAGGAACGGATGGCGCCGAGAAGACTGGGCTGGGAGTCGGACTGAGCACAATTCAATTTAAAACTCCCTTCCCACTCCGACCCACGGAAGCAGGAAATGGGGGCTGGCGGCGCCTACAGTTAGCATTCCTAGCGCGGGGCGAGGGGGCGACGGAGAACAAAAGGGCGATGATGATCCGCAGCTGGGCGAGCGGCGCGCAAAACACCAGACCACCGGCGGTCGCCGTGCTGGGTGCGCCTGCGCGGCCAGCGGGCGGGGCGCAGCGGGGCCTTTGGGACGAGGCGGGAAAAGCTGGGTTTGTAGGGGCGGGGCCTGTTGCGAATGGGCGGGGCTTTGGCAGGCGGGGCCTGGGGCGGGGCCTGGGGCGGGGCCTGGCGTGGGGCGGGGCCTGGCGTGGGTGGGCGGTAGCGGACGCCTGGGAGGCAGTGGACGCCGGGCGCTTTCTTTCCCCACTCCCTGTGAGGCTCCCGCTCTGCTGTCATCAGGCGTGGGAGGAAGAGCCCCGCTTTCGCAGGTCGGCGCGGAGCCGAGCAGAAAATTGTTGATTGCAGAGAAAATGAAAGCACCGCGACTAAACAATGGCGAAAGCGGCGAGGCCGCCTACAGGGCGCCCTAGCCTCCCCTCCTTCGCGCTTGCGGGCACACGGGGAGCGGAGAGGGAGCTGAGCTGAGGGCCCGCGCAGAAAAGGGGTGGAGCGCTGCCGGCCCTTGGCTGGAGGTTAGGGGTACGGGCCCCAGGACTGCACCCTGCAGCCCTGAACGTAACGTCTTTCTCGGGCCCCCAAAGGCCCCGGACCCCGCTACCCTGGGCCCAGCTTTGAATGTTTCCGGACTTAGGGCACTGAGGTTGGGCCATTCTTTCTGACTCCAGGGGCGCATGAAACTCTGACTCCTCACCGTACCCGTAAGACCCGAGTGATCGGGCGCCAGCCTCATCCCGCACCACGGCGTCCCTTAGTGTGACTCACAAGTCCGTTGCCTTTTCTGTTCCTCAGACAAGCCCATCGTTTTCCGGATTCCCTCTGCCTTGGAAAGCTGTCGACCCAGTCTACATGACTGGCTCCTTCAGGTCTCAGCTTAACTATTACCGCCTCCAAGAGGTCCTCCCTGACCCCCTGATCAGAAGTGGAGCTCCCACCCTTCCGTTAGTCTGTATGATAGCGTCCTCTTCATTCTCCCCTTTTACAAGACGTGAATCAAATTTTGTAATCAGGTAGTTTTCCATAAACTTCATTAAATCAGGGACCTCCTCTTCACAGCTTTCCCAAGTCCTTATCTGAGTGTCTGGCAAGTCTTAAGTTCTGACCCCATCCCTTCTCCCTCCCAAGGATGTCTTTCTCACAGGAATTTACATATTTAAAGCAGGAATCAGCCCTAAGTTGTGTAGGGCTGGAAGAGGTGTATCCGATGAGGTCATTAGGGCTGATTTTCTGAGCTAAATAACAACAGGCCAGGTGCGGTGACTCACACCTGTAATTCCAACACTTCGGGAGGCAGGCAGGAGGATCCCTTGAGCCCAGGAGCTTGAGAGCAGCCTGGGCAGCACAGTGAGACCTCTTCCCTACAAAAAAATAAATTAGCTGAGTGTGATGGCATGTGCCTGTGGTCTAAGCTACCCAGGAGGCTGAGGAGGGAGGATCACTTGAGGCTGGAAGGCGGAGGCTGCAGTGAGCCTTAATGGCACCACTGCAGTCTAGCCTGGGCAACAGAGTGAGACCCTGTCACAAAATAATAATGGTAATAGTCATCATCATCATAAATATTACTAACAGCACTTACCATGCCCTGTACTGGTCATATAAATGTTAGTTCCATTCATCCTCATATCAATCTCAGCTTATCTGTGCTTTTAAGCACTGCTAGATATCATGCCTCAGCCTGGAGGGAAGAATATGGTGTTCGCATTAAACGGGGATTACTGACAGGGGCTATGGGGAGGACAGATAAGATGCAGGGCCAGCTGAAGGGCCTGCTACTTGGTTCCCAGCATAAGAGACTTCATTGAATTCAAGGCCAGGCCCCTCTTTTTATAATCTGTGTGTCTTGGGAAAGTCACTTAACTTTCTCAAGCCTCAGTTTTTGCATCTTAAAGGGGGTCAGCCTGGGGCTCTCCCCTCCTGGCCTGACTCAGATTCAAGTGGAAACCGAGGGTAAGAAAGCACTTTGCGTCCATGTGATGGTAACTGGCCTAAAAACAATTTGCTGATGATGATTGCAGAAGGCCCTCCTCAAACTGCAGTTTAGAAGCCACACAAGCAGGTGAATAAAGATGCCTAGTGAGTAATAAGAGCAAACACTCACCTGGTTCTCACTATGTCTTACTGCCGTGCCAGGTGCTTCATGTACATTGACTGATTCACACCTCAGAACACACATATAGGAAAGGCATTGTTATCCTCATTTTGCAGAATAGGAAGCCGAAGCACAGAGAGGTTAAGTACTTGGCCTAAGGTCACCTGGGCGGAGTGGCAGAACTGGACTGGAACCAGGCAGCTGGGCTTCATTATCAGTCCCTTCAACCACTATTCTGCTGCATCTCAAAAGTTAGTGTTCATATTTTTAAGAGACAAACTAGATGACCCAGTAGTTGCAACCCATTTGGGGTAAGTCCTCTCTCTCCATTGAGACCTGATTATTTTATGGTAAAAATCTTCTAATTATGATGGCAAAACTGAACGTTTTTAGGCAAGGTCTTGTCTACTGTCAGCTCATATGATTGTGTTTTTATTTGAGACATGTTAGACATAATGAACCCCAAGTTTCTCTTCAAAGAATCAGTCAGTATGTTCAGTTCTCTTATTCTTTAATTATTTTCAAGTTTAACTTCCTTATAGTTCCAGTAAACAACCTTCTCCACTGGTTCTAATCAATAGTTTACATCTGTTCCCCCAGTCCCCAGCTCCATCCTGACTCATCCCAGTCACCTGCTTCAGTCACCTGCTTTGGTCACCTTCTTTGACCTAGGTCACCCCGGCTACCTGTTCTGACCCTCTGTAACCATCCTTCCAGCCAAACCACCCACCCTGCCACTCCAGCTCAGACCCCTGCTCTCTTTTAAATAGCTAATCAGGATTAGTCTAGCTTGTGCGATATAACACTAGCCAGTAGGAGCGACCCCCGTCAGGCATACGTATCCCTTCCGCTCCTTGTTCAGGTGTGTGCTCACCATTGTTCCATCTGTGAGCCACACCCTTCTGTAGAAGTATTGCCTTGCTGAGGAAATTTATATTTAAGTGCTACTTCTTTTGCAGCACCAAAAATTCTACATATAACAGACAAGTTCTCATTCTACTGTCCAGTCTGGAGTACAGAGTTTGTGATCTCGGCTCATTGCAACCTCTACCTTCTAGGCTCAAGTGATCCTCCCACCCTAGCCTCCTGAGTAGATGAGAATACAGGAACACGCCACTACACCCATCTAATTTTTAAAATTGTTTGTAAAGATGGGGTCTTGATATGTTTCCCAGACTAGTCTCCAACTCCTGGCCTCAAGTGATTCTTTGCCTTTGGCCTCCCAAAATGCTGGGATTACAAGCATGATTGCCCAGCCTACAAATAATCAAGCCATTGTTGGCAGGGAAAGGTAAATTTTAAGGATTGACATGGTGGGACAGGAAGACCCTAACCTCAGAGTCAGGAGGACCTGAGCACTAACCCTGCCTGTGGCACGGACTTGCATACATATCCTTACACTGCCTGGGTCTCCAAACACAACTGATATCATTGCTCACAGTGTGCTAGGAACTCTGACAAGAATTTTACATGCATCACAATAAGCCTTTGAAGCTTGGATTATCACCTTCACTTGAAGGACGAAGAAACAGGCTCAGGAGTGTGAAGTACCCTTTTTGGGAGTGTGGACAGGGAGTGATCCCTAGACCCAGGGAGGGAAGCCAATGCTACTCTCTAGGCAGGGAGGGAGAGGCGGGGCCAGCCGGATCTCTTTCACAGCAATGAATAGTTAAAAGGTATTTACAATGCTAATTTCAGCGCTAATGGCTACAGCAGCTAGCAGCTGAGAGAGCCGGAGCTAAAAAGCTCTGTTAATGTAGAGTTGCTAGCCAGGGCCTGCAGACAGTCCCCTCTCCCTGGAGATCCCTGGGCCCAAGGCTGAGTCACGGCAGAGACACTGGCTCATTGTGCCCTAAATAAAGCAGCCACTGGTCCCAGACAAGTCTCAGCAATTCCAGGTCCTTCCCCAATGTCCCTCAAAGTGAAGGGACAATAGCCAGGAATCTGGGAGGGCACTGTGAACCTCATGGGTAATAAGGATGCTCAGAAAATCTCACTTTTCCCTCCCTTCCTGCAACAAGCACAAAAACAACAACGACATGTGTTTATCTATTGGAGGCAGGCTGCCTGCGGCTCACCAGCCATGTGGCTTTGGGCAATGTATTTTATTTCCTGTGCCTCAGTCTCCTCATCTATAAAATAGGAATGACATCAATAGAACCCATCTCATAGGGCAGTTCTCAGGTTTAAATGACACAGCGCAGGTAAATCTCATGGCATGATGCTTGCACACAGTAAGTGCTCAGAGTGAGCTGCTGGAATGGGGGTGACATCAGGCAGTGCACTTGGGATGTCACCCCAAGTTGTACAAGGTCCTGGCCTTGTGCTGGAGGGACAGCCAAGCTATTAGAGAACAGCTTGAGGGGTAATGGGAAGGGCTGAGGACACTGTGGAGTCACAGTAATGGGAAGTGGCTGGCTGGGAGAGGGCTTTGCAGAGAAAGTGGCATTTCAGCCAAGGTCACCAGTGAGTATGAGTTCAAGGTGGAGGATGCTTTCAGGGGATTTCTTCTCCATAACTGTCCCATCAGCAAACCCATCGGTGCTCAGCAGAGCCTACTGGTCAGTCACGCATATGCCATCGTCTGTCGCTCAGAAATCAGGACTCTGAGTTGAGGTCAGGAGTTTGAGACCATCCTGGCCAACATGGTGAAACCCTGTCTCCACTAAAAATACAAAAATTAGCTGGTTGTGATGGGCTGCACCTGTAATCCCAGATACTTGGGAGGCTGAGGCAGGAGAATCGCTTGAACCCGGAAGCCAGAAGTTGCAGTGAGCCAAGATCGCGCCAACTGCACTCCAGCCTGGGTGACAGAGCAAGACTTTGTCTCAAAAAAAAGGGAATCAGGACTCGGGGCTGAACTAACTGTAGGAGTGATTTGATGTGACACTTGTACACAACCCAAGCACATGGATGAGGGAAGTGCCCACAATTGTGTCGTGATAGATGCTGTAACACATGGCAGAAGTGTCCTCCAGTGGGAGAGAGAGACCAGGACAGACATTAGTGTCAGGTGAGGCCAAAAGGGACCAAGGAAAAGAACAGCCCTTGAGCTGTAAGCTCCTGTCAAGGGGTGACCTGTCAAGGGGTCTCCACGAAAGAGAAGGCCTGAAATCCTAGACCTGAAAACCACCCAGAATGGATTGGATGCTCTGGCTCTTTCTAGCCTGGAAGTTCTCAAACTTGAGTGTGAGTTAGAATTACCTGAAGGACTCGTTAAAATACAGATTCTAGGCCAGGTGCGGTGGTTCACGCTTGTAATACCAGCACTTTGGGAGTCCGAGGCGGGAGGATCACCTGAGGTCAGGAGTTGCAGACTAGTCTGGCCAACATGGTGAAAAACCCCATCTGTACTAAAAATACAAAAATTAGCCCGACCTGGTGGTGCACGCCTATAATCTTAGCTACTCGGGAGGCTGAGGCAGGAGGAACCCAGGAGGCAGAGGTTGCAGTGAGCAACTGCACTCCAGCCTGGGAGAGAGAGACTCCATCTCAAAAAAAAAAAAAATAATAATAACAGATTCTAGTCCTGCCTCCAGCATTTCTGATTTAGTAGGTTTAGGAGAGAGCCTCATAATTCGCATTTCCCATGAGTTTCCAGCATGCAATGCTGCTGGTCAGGTGACCACACTTTGAGAACCCTTCCCTCCTCCCATTGTACCCCATACCCTCTCCACACCACCTTCCCCCACCCCATACCTTTGTCCATACTGATCTCCCTCAACAATTCCTTTTCCCATTTACCTCTTATCTGTACAGAAAACTCCTACTCATCCTTTGAAACCCAATTCTTATGCCACTCTTCTTAGGAAAGCTTCTCTGACCCTTCTAGGTATGGTTATTTCCATCTGTTTGTTTGCTCTCTCTCTCTCTTTCCTGTCTCTCCCTGCCTCCCTCCCTCCCTTCCTTCCTCTCTCTCTCTTTTTTTTTTCTTTCTTTAGGGTTTCATTCTGTTGCCACACTGAGGTACACTGCCACAATCATTGATCATTGCAGCCTCTAACTCCTGGGCTCAAGGGATCCTCCCATCTTAGCCTCCTGAGTAGCTGGGACTACAGGCATGCACCACCACGCCCAGCTAGTTTTTTATTTTATTTTATTATAGATACAAGTGTCTCAGTATGTTGTTGCCCAGGCTGGTCTTCAACTCTTAGCCTCATGTGATCCTCCCACCTTGGCCTCCCAGAGTACTGGAATTACAGATATGAGTCACCATACCTGGACTCAGAAAAGGTTTCTACAGATCCATTTATTGGAGCGGAGTTTCTCAAACTTGAATGTGCTCACGAATCGTCTGGAAACCGGTTAAAGTGCAAATGCTGATTCAGTTGGTCTGGAGTGAACCTGAGCTTCTGCATCTCTCACCAGCTCCCATGTGGTGCCAAGCCTGCTGGTCTGATGCTGGTCCAGTGCAAAGTAATTAGAGCCCTTCTCACCCAGCCTTGTCATGAGCTGTGGCTGTGCCTGCCTCTGGTGATGCAGTGTGCCCATTGTACCTCTCGTCCCAACCCAGCATTCAGTTACGTCGAGTTGGTGGCTTGAAATCAGCCATAATGAAAGTATTTACATCACAGAAATCAGCAAATGCTAGAAATCAGGCTTCTTTTCCCTGAACACAGAAACATTTATCAGCAGACAACTGCCTCCTACTTACCTCCGACTCCCCGCCCCAAACCTAGACGGCTTCTTGAGAACCAAAACTTTCCTTTTCCCAGCTGTGTGTTTCCAAAGGTTAGGCAGCTATTTTCTCAACTGTGGCTGCATGTTACAATCACCTGAGGAGCTGTAAAATAGTGACACCCAGGCGCAAAGGGGATGGGTAGGTGGAGCCCAAACATCAGTATTAAAACAAAAATTTAAAACAAAAAGAGGCCAGGCATGGCTCACGCCTGTAATCCCAGCATTTTGGGAGGCTGAGGTGGGCGGATCACCTGAGGTCAGGAGTTCGAGACCAGCCTAGCCAACATGGTGAAACCCCATTTCTACCAAAAATACAAAAACTAGCTGGGTGTGGTGGTGAGCACCTGTAATCCCAGCTCCTTGGGAGGCTGAGGCAGGAGAATCGATTGAACCCGGGAGGTGGAGGTTGCAGTGAGCAAGATTGTGTCATTGGGTACAAGGGCAAAACTCCATCTCAAAACTGCGTCTCAAAAAAAAAGAGCTAGGTGAAAGTCTGACCCAAGAACATAGAACAAGATGATGAAATTTTGAACTAATTTGATTAGGAGACATTAAAAAAAAAAAATTGAACTAAACTAAACTAAAAACAAACCCTCTGCAGCTGTCCTGCAGGTCTATAAGGAGGTCTGTAACTCTGGTTTGAAAAGTATGAATGCCCGCGTAGGGTCCTCTCTGCTCCAGTCCCCAAAAAGCCTGCCTGAACAACCTGTTTTCCAGCCTCTCTCCTTGTCTAAACAGGTTGTAGGAAGTAGAAAAGTTCCTTTTTAAAGTTTCCTTTCTTGTTAAAGTGTACTAATAATTCTTTGTTAAGCCCTATTCTATGTAGCTGTTAAACACACCATGCTTACAGGCACGTAGTACATTCTATGTCCTTGTACTTTAACCAAGATATCTGTGCTGGACGTGCTCACAGGCGTGTCCCAGCTCTCCGTTACTTTTACCTGTTTAGAAAAGTTTTAAGTTGTTAGGGTTTTAGTTTAGATTGTGAGGTCTGGCTCCAGCCAACGGAGATCAGATACAGCAGTAAGGATGACCCCAAATGTGTAAGGGATACATTTGTGTGTTTTCCTTTGTTCATTGTACTCTCATGGCATGGTGGCTAGTGAGAGTGCCCTTCCTGCAGTACAGGAAGTAAAATTTGCATGCTGAAAGATCCTTTGTTTCAGTGCTCATTTTTCTTTGCAGCACCAAACAACTATTTCCAACATCTAATTCCAATACAGGTGCAGTAGAGTTAGTTCCAGAGGCCAGCAGACAGCATGGGCTCAAGAAGCACAGGCGTGACACAAGTCCCTGAAATTCTCCTTTCCCCCCCCAACTGTAGACACCATGAATCCATCATCCCAGAGCTAGGACTTCACCTCAGAATCCTTCCCATGTGGCCCAGGCACCCATTTCCAAATATGAAGAGTTGATACCTGAATTTAACACTGTGTGGTCTGAGCAGCAACTGAAACTGCCTTCCCCACCTTCATTTGTGACCCCTTTAACTGTAGGTGGTCTCCATTTAATTGTCTGCTCTTATCTCTGGGCTCTTGGTTCTGCTCTCTGTCTCTGTGCTATCTCCTGATGCCTCCAGCTCCCCAGCGTAAGTGGCCTTTTGCTTTGGAGCTTGGCACGGGGCCTAGCATACATCAGGTACTTAAACCATGTGTGTTGATATTTGAGACTCTATGAAAGAAAACTAAGCTCTCCTGGTGTTTTGGTTATCTGTTATTGTATAACAAGCTACTCCAAAGTTTGCTCATGATTCTATGGGTCAAGGACTTGGTCAGGGTTCAGCTGGAGGATTCTCCTGCTTCATATGATATACAGGTAAAAGTAACGGAGAGCTGGGACATGCCTGTGAACTCAAGCAACTGGTAAATGATACAGACTTACAGAGGGCGCCTCCACGTGGCTGCTTAGACTTCTTCACATCATGGTGATTGGGTTCCAAGAAGGAGCATTTCAAGCTGTAAAGGTAGAATCTGCTAATTTCTTACGGCTCAGTCTCGGATTTATACAGTGTCACTACTGTCACATTCCACTGGCCAGACCAACCACAGAACCAGCCCCAATTTAAGAAGAAGGGAAATAGGCTCCACTTCTACGTGGAAGGAGTGGCAAAGAATTGGCAGCCATCTTTAACTCACCAAATCTGGGTATGGGACCCAGTAGGTGCTCAATAAACATTTCTTAATGAATAAATAAGTAAATTGCATTGCCAGAACTGGCTGGGCCCCCCTAGTTCATGCCCTGTTACCCAGATCCCAGGCCTGTCCAGTATCCCCTTGAACAAACTGAGACTTCACTTCTGACCCAGCTCCACACTGCAGCAGTAGGGTGATGGGTGAATTCCTACCCCTAGCCTGGTATGGGTGAGGCACAAGGGGGATGAAGGCCTTAAGCATGGGGAATCCCACAGCAGGATATGGGTTGGGGCTTCCTACAAATGAGCCACACTTGGGGGCAGGGAGCCTGGGCTGCCCAAGGCCCATTTCCATTTCACGGAGTTGGAGAAAATGCATTTTTTTTTTGGAGCACTAAAGGCAGAGAGCAATCTGGGTTGCTATGCAACCACAGCCTGTGCCCAGCTGATAACACCAGAGGAATTAACTGTCCTTGTCCTGCTCAGGCTCTGGAGGAGGGGCTGACAGCTTCCCGGTGCCTCTGTCTCAGCCCTGCCAGCTGAACCTCTGGCCCTGTTATAAATGGGGGAGCCTGGAGCCAGGTCCCAGCCCCCTCTCCTTGCTTCACAAAGAGCTGCCAGGGGGATCCCCTTGTCTCCTGCCAAGGGAGCACGTTGTTACAGTGTGAGGAGGGGGCTGCCTCAGGGTCCCTTAGACTCAGGGTGTCTTTGTCCTCTTTGGTATGCTAATGAGCTGTGAATTAAACCTGAACTCAGAGGGAGTCTTTAAGAAGGGGCGGGCCTGGAGTGAGGACAAGATGGGCAGAATGAGGCCAACTCCCGGGGCAATGGAGACACACAAGTATAGCTTCAGCAGGGACCAGCCAGCATTGATCACACAACACCCAAGGTCCGGGGAGAAGCAGGCCTGGAGAAGGCAAGATGTCCTGGTGGGCAGGGAGCTGTTTGTAGGGCTGCAGGACTTTGGCATCATTGGAAGACCAAGGACACTCATGTCCAGTGTCTGAACAGCTGAGGGCAGCCTGTTCGGTGGGGATTCAGGGAGCGAGTGGGTAAGACCCTGGGGCCATATTGAATGTGTTCATCCCTACACCTTATGGACCGGTCACACCTTAAGGACAAGGAACATGTAACATATGGGATTGAGAGTCAGAGCTGTGTTCAAATCCAGCCACTCACAGCTGTGTGACCTTGGGCCAGGCCCTTCACCTCTGTGAACTTCCATCTTCTCAGCCACAAAATGGGAATAATCACATCTACTCTACAGACTTGTCATAACGATGAAAAAGATTATGTATCAGGTTGAACCGTAGTAAGCTGTGTTCTGTGGGTAAAAACTGGTGGAATCTCAGCTCTTTCATTTGGTTCAGCCTAAAATGGCAAGCGCTGAGTACGTAAGATGCATTCAGTAAACAGAAACAACTAGTGATGCCTTTTGTTGTGCTAGGTGATGGTCCAGTGTGCATGTTCAGTGAAGGAATGAATGGAAAAACAAAACGAAACAAAACAGGATCAGGGCTGAGCAGAGGCTAAGTTGCAGGTGGCTGCCCCCAGGACACAAAAGACGCTGATAGGCATTATGGGAATCCTCCCCTGGGCCAGGAGAGTGACCCACTGACTCCAGGGGGCTGAGATCACAGCCCCTGCCGGTCTGCTCTGGGCCTGGAAGAAGCGTCGCTCCCTACCCCTTGCCCTCTGTGTTTATTTCTCTTTCTTGCCCCACTCACTGGGCAAAAGTCTTGTTTTCAGGTTACCATGGTTACCATTTGCTTGCACACGTACACATGCCAGGCTCCAAGCTAAGCACTTTGCAGGCGTTCACTCCTTTACTCCTAACAGCCACCTAACCTGAGTCTTATTTTTTAACCCGTTGAGGTAGGGTTTTTAATTCTATTTTAGCCAAGAATAATTTACATATCATTTTCAGCATCCAGTTCAATGAGTTCTGACAAATGCATATTTTCATGCAACCATCACCACAATCAAGAGGCAACATTTTCATCACCCCCAGAAAGCCCCCTTGGACCCCTTTGGAGTTAGTCCTGGATTGCCCCAAGAATCCTTCCCTCCCCCAGCCAACCACAGCTGTGCTTTCTGTCACTGCAGATTCGTTGTGACTTTTCCAGCATTTCATATAAATGGAATCAGACAGTGTCTACGTTTCATGTCTGGCTTCTCTTGCTCATCATTGGCTTGTTCCTTTTAATTGCTGAGTAGTTATAGACTGAATTGTATCTTCCTCACCCCCTCAGAATGTGTAGGTTGAAGCCTAACTCCCAAAGTGAGTGTATTTGGAGATAGGACCTTTAAGGAGGTAATTAGGTGAAAGGAACATCATAAGTTTCAGACCCTGGTTCATAGGACAGATGTCCTTATAAGAAGAGGGAGGGATGACAGGAATGCATGCACACAGAGAAAAAGCCATGTGAAGACACATCTGCAAGCCCAGGTGAGAGATCTCAGGAGAAACCTGCCCTGCCGGCCCCTTGACCTTGGACTTCCAGCCTCCACAACTGGGAGGAAATACATTTTCTGTTGCATAAGCCACTCAGGCTGTGGTGTTTTGTTGGCAGCCTGAGTTGATGAATGCAGTAGTGTTCCACCAGGTGAGCACAGTTTCCTTATCCACCAGAGGGAGTGGTTTTATAGGCGGGGCCAATGAGACTTAGAGACCCCCAGCTAAGGTCCCACAGATCAGCTAAAAACTAAGCCCAGGTCTGTGAGACTCTGGGACCTGTGCTTCAACTGGACAGAGCGCAACACGGGCATGGAACTCATTTGAAGGCTGGGGAAGCGGAGTGCCCTGGAGAGCAAGGTCCTGTCTACCCCTGCTGGAGCCCAGGGAGCCCTGCCTGGTAGGAGGACACAGGTAAAAAGGAGTTGCCCTGGGAGGGTGCTGCCTGACCTCTAGTCTTTGCCCTCAGATACCAGGACATATTGACTGGCACTCAGTAGGAGCCCAGCTGGAGGGGTGGCAGTGCCCCCAGGCTGGGGAGGGAGATCTAGTGACTTACTGAGGGACAGATACCATCCTGGGAAAGATGCTGGTGAAGACTCCGCCCTTTCTCCTTGATCTTCAGTCTACTCATCTGCAAAATTGGGTTGAGAATTTGCCTTTGCTGGTCTCACAGAGGAGGGAGGTAAGAAGAAGTTGAGAGAAACAGAGAACCCCATCCTGCCACACTAAAAGGTTGCAGGGAGAGTGATCACTCCCATTTCACAGATGAGAAAACTGAGGCTCAGAAAAGCAAAGGAACACTGGGATCTGGGCCAGTCCACCAGGAAGCATCCCCACTGCCAATTGAAATGCTGCTTCCCAGAATGGGCTGCTGGGCCTTTAGTGCATCAGGACAGAGATGCTGTGATCGATGCCTGCCTCCCCTATGGGCAGGAAAGGCATGAAGGCCGGGGTTCTGTCAAGTTTTGTTCATCTTCATATCATCTAGTAGAGTTCCTGGCACACAGCAGATACCCAGCCAATATTTGTGGAATGAATGAATGATAGCCATACTTTTCAAAGAGGTATGTCAGTGACCTGGCTGGGTACCAGAAAGTGCCAGAAGCCACAGGTGCCCATTCCTGGAATGTCCACATTATTCAAAGAAATATACAGGAAAAAAACATGTGACAGTTAATGTTGGACTTAAATATTTTTTGTGGTAAAATGTATAGTATAATGGTGGTGGTTTCTGAAAAAAATTAGTCATAGACTAACCATGTGATCTAGTAATTTCACTTTTGGGTATCTACCCAAAAGAAGTGAAAGCAGGCATTTGAACAGACATTTGTACACCTACGTTCATAGCAGCATTGCTCACAATTGACAAAAGGTGGAAATGACCTACATGTCTACAGAGAATGAGTGGATAAAACAAAAATTGGGATATACGTACGATGGAGTATTATGCAGCCATAAAACGGGGTGACGTTCTGTTACATGCTACAACATGGATGAAACCTGAAGACAGTATATTAAACAAAATAAGCCAGAAACAAAAGGGCACATTTTATATGATTCCATTTATATGAGATACCTAGAAACCGAAAGTACAGGCTGAGCATGGTGGCTCACGCCCATAATCCCAGCACTTTGGGAGGCCGAGGTGGGAGGGTCACTTGAGGTCAGGAGTTCAAGACCAGCCTGGCCAACATGGTGAGACCTCATCTCTACTAAAAATATAAAAAATTAGCCGGGCGTGGTGGCACGCACCTGTAGTCCCAGCTACTCAGAAGGCTGAGGCAGGAGAATTTCTTGAACCCAGGAGGCGGAGGTTGCAATGAGCCAAGATTGTGCCACTGCACTCCAGCCTGGGAAATACAGCAAGACTCCCTCAAAAAAAATAAAAATAAATAATAAATAAATAAATAAATAGAAACAGAAAGTACAATGATGGCTCCCAGGGGTGGGAGCAGGGAGGAAAGCAGAATTCGAACTTAATGGGTACAGCGTTTCTGTTTGGGAAGATGAAAACATTTCAGAGGTGTTGACAGTTGCACAACAATGTGAATGGACTTAATGCCACCGAACTGTGCACTCGGAAATGGTTAAAATGGTAAGTTTCTTGTTATGTATATTTTACCACAATAAAAATATACATACCATAACATTTGCTGTTTGAGCCATTTCAACTAGGCAATCCAGTAGTGACGTTAAGTCCATTCATATTGTTGTGAAAAACATCATTTTAAAATTACGAAAACCAGCGCAGCTACAGAGAGAAATAAAATGTCAGTTTCGTGCGAATATTTAAGAGGAAATCATGACATTCCAAAAAAGAGCAACTCGTGTGGCTGCCTTGGAAGCTCTGAAGGGCAGCTAGTTCTGTCTGGTCTATGGCAGTATCCCCAGGTCTCATCACAGGGCTGTAGACAAAGGACACCATGAGAACATTTCATTATAAATTTCAACTTGTATTTTATTTAATTAGTTTATTTATTTATTTATTTTGAGATGGAGTCTTGTTCTGTCACCAGACTGGAGTACAGTGGCGTGATCTCGGCTCACTGCAACCTCCGACTCCCTTGTTGAAGCAATTCTGCTGCCTCAGCCTCCTGAGTAGCTGGGATTACAGGCACGCACCACCACACCCAGCTAATTTTTGTATTGTTAGTAGAGATGGAGTTTTACCAAGTTGGCCAGGATGGTCTTGAACTTCTGACCTCAGATGATCCACCTACCTCAGCTTCCCAAAGTTCTGAGATTACAGGCATGAGCCACTGCATCCAGCCCTAATTAATTTAGTTTTGAGACAAGGTCTTGCTCTGTAGCCCAGGCTGGAGTGCAGTAGTGCAATCATAGCTCACTGTAGCCTTGACCTCCTGGGATCAAGTGATCCTCCCACATCAGCCTCCCAAGTAGCTGGGACTATTGGCACACACCACCACACCTGGCTCATGTTTTTATATTTTTTATTTTTAGTAGAGACAGGGTCTTGCCCTGTTGCCCAGGCTGGTCTCAAACTCCTGGGTTCAAGCGATCCTCTCATCTCGGCCTCCCAAAGTGCTGGGATTCCAGGCATGAGTCACTGCACCGGCCTTCAACTTTTATTTTAGATACATTCAGGGATACATGTGCAGGTTTGTTACACAGGATTATTACGTGATGCTGAGGTTTGGAGTACGGATTCTATCACCCTGTTAGTGAGCATGGTACCCAAAAGGTAATTTTTAGCCCCACTCCCCCCTACTGTAGCACACCACAGTGTCTGTTGTTCCCACATTTATGTCCGTGTGTGCTCCATGCTTAGCTCCCACTTATGAGTGAGAACATGCCGCATCTGTTTTTGTGTTAATTTGTTTAGGATTATAGCAAGAATAGTGTTTGTTTGGTTTTTTTTTTTTTTTTGAGACGGAGTTTTCCCCTTATTGCCCAGGTTAGAGTGCAATGGAGTGATCTCAGCTTGCCGCAACCTCCGCCTCCCGGTTCAAGTGATTCTCCTGCCTCAGCCTCCTGAGTAGCTGAGATTACAGGTATGTGCCACCATGTCTGGCTAATTTTGCATTTTTAGTAGAGACAGGGTTTCTCCGTGTTGGTCAGGCTGGTCTTGAACTTCTGACCTCAGGTGATCCGCCTGCCTCGGCCTCCCAAAGTGCTGGGATTACAGATGTGAGCCACCACGCCCGGCTAAGAATAGTGTTTTGAATGGATGAATGAATAATTGAATGAGCCAATGGGTAGAGTTCATGTTTGCTCCAAGCTCTCCCACACTTTCCCCTTCCCTTCAGGCCCTTTGTTGGGAAAATGTCAGGGAATATTGTCCCACGGTGTTTATGACTCACAGGCATTCCCTGAGCCCAGGCCTTTTAGAGACGGTGGTTCAGCCGCTGAGGATTGGCACGGGCCTGGATGATGGTCCAGGTCTCCCCTTCCCTTCTCTAGGCTCTGGATTCCCTTCCACGAGGGATCCTGATATGTCTTTCTCCCTAAGTGAGGAGACCAGTGTTCCACCCTGCCCTAGGCCAGGAACCCCAAGACTCAAACATCAGTGCCTGCTGGTGTCTAGGAAGTTGCTGAACCGCACAGTAGAACGAGAAGCCTCTACAAACACAAAGGTAATGTTAAACTGTATGTATTGCACACATATGTTTTTTAAGCCAGAAAAGTTTTAAATGCCTTCAGAATACTAATTCAAAAGCAGTTTCCATAGTACTGTTGTTTTATGAAGATAGTCATACTATTGATTTCATAGTAGAGCCTATGTTCTCCCAGTTAAAAATATAATAGTGCTTCTTAAAAAGTTAAGCGTACACCAGTGACCCAGACATTTACCTTAGGTTTTTGTTTTTGTTCGTTTGTTTTGAGTCGTAGTTTTGCTCTTGTCACTCAGGCTGGTGTGCAATGGTGCGATCACCACTCAACCTCCCAGGTTCGAGTGATTCTCCTGCAGTGATCACTCACTGCAACCTCCACCTCCCAGGTTCGAGTGATTCTCCTGCCTTGGCCTCCCAAGTAGCTGAGATTACAGGCACCCACTACTACGCCCAGCTAATTTTTGTATTTTCAGTATAAGGCAGGGTTTCACCACATTGGGCAGGCTGGTCTTGAACTCCTGACCTCAGATGATCCGCCGCCTTCAGCTTCCCAAAGTGCTGAGATTACAGGCATGAGCCACCTCACCCAGCCGTACCTCTAGGTATTTACCCCAGAAAAAAATGAAAACATACTTATATACAAAGACTTGTATACAGATATTCATAGAAATTTTATTTTTGATAGCCCCAAACTGAAAACAACTCGAATGTCACCAACAAGACTAATTAATAAATGTTCACATCCAAATAATGGAATACTACTCAACCATAAAAAGTTGGCTACTGTTACATAACAGTGTGGATGAATCACAAATGCATTTTGCTGAGTGAAAGAAGCCAGACTAAAGAAAAGTGCATCTACATTCTTTCATGCAAAGAATGCGAGCAAATCTATAGTGACAAACAGCACATCAGTGGTTTCCTAGAGACAGGAACAGAGAAAGAGAAAATTGTGAAAGGTCATGAGGTAATTTTCTGGAGGTGATAGAATTATTCCGTATCTTGATTATGGTGAAGGTTTCGTGAGCGTGTACTTATGGGCACAAATATATGTCATTTATTGTATATAAGTTATGCCCAGTAAAATAGTAAAATATATATCATTACATGCTGAAGTGTTTATGGGTGAATAACTTACTTTGAACTTAATGGCAAGTTACCTTTAAAATGTATTTTTAAAAGATGGATGGATAGATGGTCAGGTGTGTTTTAAAGCAAAAATAATAAAGCATTAATTGTAGAATCAAGGTAGTGGGTATATGACTGTCTATAATTCTTTTAACTTTTGTTTGAAATTTTTCAAGATAAAGTGTTTCAAAGTATGTTATGAGTATCTTTCTGTACCACTGCTTTTTTGTTGTTTTATCATGTTTAATGACTATTAACAGCATCTATAATTCTATTGCATAGGTGAACCATACTTTTCTCAATGGATCTCCAATTTTTGAATATTTACATTGCTTTAAACTTTACACATTTTTTTTTTTGAGACGGGGTCTCATTCTGTCACTCAGGCTGGAGTGCAGTGGCATGATCATGGCTCACTGCAGCCTCGACCTCCTGGGCTCAAGGGATCCTCCGACCTCAGCCTCCTGAATAGCTAGGACCACAGGTGAGTACCACCATGTGAGGCCAATTTTTAAATTTTTTTGGTAGAGATGGGGTTCCCACTTTGTTGCCCAGCTGATTTCAAACTCCTGAGCTCAAGTGATCCTCCTGCCTAGGCCTGCCAAAGTGCTGGGATTACAGGCATAAGCCACCGTACTCAGTCTCAGCTTTTCACTGTTAAAACAACGTTACAGTCCAGGCGTGGTGACACCAGCCTATAATCCCAGCACTTTAGGAGGCTGGGGTGGGAAGATCCCTTGAAGCCAGGATTTTAAGACCACCCTGGACAAAATAGCAAGACCCTGTCTCTGTAAGAGGAAATTTTTGTTTTAAATAGTGGGGCATGGTGGTGCATATCTGTAGTCCTAGCTACCTGGGAGACTGAAGCAGGAGGATCCCTTGAGCTCAAGAGTTCGAGGTTAGAGTGAACTGTGATCACACCACTGCATTCATGCCTAGGTGACAGAGCAAGACACTGTCTCCACAAAAATTAAAATACAAAATTTAAAACCAGCATTATTGGCTGGGTATGGTTGCTTACACCTGTAATCCCAGCACTTTGGGAGGCCGAGATGGGAGGATCACATGAGCCCAGGAGTTCAAGACCAGCCTGGGCAACAGAGGGAGAGTCCATCTCTATGAAAAATTTAAAAATTAGCTGGGTGTGGTGGTGCATGCCTGTAGTCCCAGCTACTCAGAGGGCTAAGGCAGGAGGATCACTTGAGCCCAGGAGTTCGAGGCTGCAGTGAGCAGTGATCGCACCACTGTACTCTACGCTGGGCAATAGAGTGAGACCCTGTCTTAAAACAAAAAACAAAAAACCAGCATTACGATAAACATTCTATTGTAATTTCCCAGATTTCAAAGGAATATTTTTTACTCATTATTTTAAAAGCCTGCACCAAACTTCATCTATTCAGCCAGTCTATGTTTTGTTTTATTTTATTTTATTTTCATTCCTTTTCCTTTCTTTTTTGAGATAGGGTTTCACTCTGCCACCCAGGCTGGAGTGCAGTGGCACAATTACAGCTCACTGTATCCTCAAACTCATGGATTCAAGTGATCCTCCTTCCACCTCCTAAGTAGCTGGGACTGCAGGTGCACATCACCATGCCAGACTAACTTTTTGACTTTTGGTAGAGATGAGGTCTCTCTATGTTGCCTAGGCTGGTCTCGAACTCCTGAGCTCAAGCCATCCTCCCAACTAGCCTCCCAAAGTGCTGGGATTACAGGCATGAGCCACCACGCTGGCCCCTATGTTTTGATATTAAATTGTTTCACAGTTTTCCATGTTAACCATATTAGTTATGACGAGTTAGGAAGCTATTTGGCCTGGACCCTGACATCCTAAATCCTAGACCAACACCTATAAGCCCTGCAGAGTCACCTTGGAGATACAGGCACCAAGGACAAGCCAGGTCATAGTTAAATTGTATAATTCGTGGAGGCTTTGGTCCCAGTGTCTTCTGTGGAAACCCAGATCTGCCTCCCAACTCTGGTCTAAGTCTACTTCTGCCAAGGGGATCTCTCTCTTTCTTCTACTCTTGGGGTACTGCAGACATAACTCCTCCTGGCAATGGAGTACAGAGACGTTGGCAGCCTGGGCCTTCTCTTAGAGTTAAACTGTGCAGCCAGCAATAAACAATGCTGAAAAAATTATCTTCATGATCTAGCCTTTCCAGGAATTAGAGATTATTTCCTTAGGCTACAAATCCAGATCAACTGAGAGGAAGAATCTGAACGTTTTAATAGCTCTTCGAATGTAGTGAAATTCTAATAGAAATGCAAAGAAGGGACAGGTCCTGTTAGATGCTTTTCCCAGTAACCCACCTAATCCGCCAGCCTTGTACTTCACTTCCTTTACCAAGCATGGTGAAGAAGACAGCTTGGTAAAGGAGACCCAGGGGCTGGTCTCCGCAGCACCCAGGCTAAGAAGAAATGTGGGTACCCAGGTCTGTGAAGCAGGAGGAAACTCACTTCATGGAGTTGAAAGGGAGGAAAACTGAAAAGCTCTTCCCGCAGTTCCTAGTCCACGCTGGGACACAGGAGATGCTAGCCATTGCTCCTGGCTCTTTAACTTTTAGCTCTCTTTAGAGGCAAAGTGGGTCTAAGTCAGGTGGCCGTAGAGTATGGGATTCTTTTGTTTTTTTAAGAGACAGAGTCCTGTTCTGTCCCCCAGGCTGGAGTGCAGTGGTGCAATCATAGCTCACTGCAGCTTTGAACTCCTGGACTCTAGTGATCCGCCTACGTCAGCCTCTGGAGTAGCTGGGACTACAGGTATGTGCCACCACGCCACACTGATTTTAAAATTTCTTGTAGAAGTGGGGTCTCCCTCTGTTGCCCAGGCTGGTCTCAGACTCCTGGCCTCAAGCCATCCTTCCATCTCAGCTTCCCAAAGTGCCGGGATTACTGGTGTGAGTCACGACACCCAACCAGGGTGCAGGATTCTGTGAAAGGAAAAGGCAGACAGAATTTTGGGTATTTTTTTCTTTCCAATGGAGAAGAAAAATCTCACTGATGGAGGAAAGTGGGGTCTTGGCTAATCATAAGCTCTCTGCATTTCCCCATCCCCACCCAAGGTTTAACATCAGCTGCCGCCCCCACTCCCCTTCATCCCATGTGCTTTGTGCCCCCACCCCCATGACTCATACTCCTCATAACCATCAGGGCCCAATTGTTCTGCAGGCCTCCGGTCCAAAGCTCTTGATGGATTTAGTAATTGGGGTAATTACGGTAATTTTACCTTAAAGACAGACAGCTGCAGATTTTCTATTGGGGAGCCCCCTCCCTGGGCCTCCTGCCAGCCAGTGTTCAGGAACAATGACTCGTGGCTCCCACTCCCCTCCCCTAGAATGCAAAGTGGTTGGGGATGGGGGTGGGGAGTTCTCAATAGAAGGCATCTCCCATCCTCTCAGCAGCCCTGGGAAGGGGGCAGGGACCAGCAGCATGGGTTTGCCAGGAATCATTTTTCATTTCTACCACCCCAGCCTTGAAACACCAAGACAAAAGGACCCCACATCCCCCTCACCATCATTCCCTGCAAGTCTGTAGATGAAGTCCCTTATGGATCCCTAAAAGCTTCAATTTGACATATCCTGTGATGTCTACGTGTGAGAAGCAAGCAGGAATGATGGGCCTTTGGAGGTGGTGGCCCACACCTGCCCACAGCCAGGTACCAGGCAGCGTCCTCCACTGTCCCTGGAGCCACAGCCTAGGCTGCCCTTGTACTTCACTTCCTTTACCAAGCATGGCGAAGAATACAGAAGCCAGCCAGGCCCAGGGGCTGGTCTCTGCGCACCCAGGCCAAGAGGAAATGTGGCACCCAGGTCTGT
>PVKP010013546.1:41259-55362 GCA_004027715.1 Plecturocebus donacophilus
ATCCCAGTGCTCTCAGATGCCAAAGAGCCAAGAACTAAGGAGGACTTGGGAGGTGGAGGTCTCTTCTGACTTCAGCTTAGAAAGCTTCTCAGAGAGGAGGAACTCGAATTAGGCCTTGAAGCATGTATGAGACCCCTTTGGAGTGCCTGGGGCAGTGAGTCCCAAGCCTGTCTCTGGAGCAGATGTGCAACACAATCTCCTAAAGGAGGATTTGGGGGCTGGACTTAGGGGAGCTGAGGGTAAGCCTAGGGTGGCCTCAGAATTCCCAGGCAGGGAGGCTTAGTAGATTTAAACCTTTCCTGTCTTCCCAAATCCTTCAGGGTCCATTTGCAGCCCCCTACCCACTTGCCCTCTCTCAACTCCAGCAACCCCAGCTGTGCAGAGTCCATCTCAGTGCCAACATGCTGTCCCTTCTGTCCGGAATGCCCTTCCATCTGCTCACCTTTTAAGTCTCAGCTGGATGTTACCGCCCCAGAAACCTCCTGGGAAACTCCAGACCCCGTCCAGTCCCCCGCCCTATGTGTTTGTGGCTCCCTGCCCTTCGTCGCATTTACTGTATTGTAAGTATAGAAACATTTGTGTGATGACTGATTTCTTTTTCTACCGGAGTGCAAACTCCAAAAGGAAGATCTGTGTTGTGCTGATTCAATGTTCCATCCCCAGTGCCTGGCTCTCAAAAGACGTTTTTGTTGATTGCATGGTGAAACTTTTTAACATGCAGAAACTGGAGAGGTGGGAGTGCGTTCTAAGAAGAGGTGCCAACGTATGCAGAGGCTCTGATGCAGGAGCAGACAGTACATTCAGAGGACACTGGGGCCAAAGAGGGGAGGGGGCTGTCTCTGCTTCATGGGAGTTAGGGCTGGGCTTTTGGGTGGCCCCTGCTAGTGATGAGGGCCTTGGTGGGTGTGAATCCCCTTCGAAGGTGCCTCCTGGGGACACGGTGCCTTGCAGCAAAGGGAGGCTTCAGTTGGGGAGCTAGGGGCTGGGAGAAGGGCTGAGGGATCAAAGATCAAATGAGGGACATGGCACCCTACATTAACCTCATGGGCTTGTGGAAATAACTGAGAATGTAACACCAGTTAATTGAATTTCTAAATAAGTGAGGTAATACTGTGTACCCAATCCAAATCTCTCAAGCTTGTGACTTAAGTGTGCTCCAGCAAATTCCAAGGAACACACCTCCAACACACACAGGCTGGACATGCAGGGGAATGACCACCCTCAAAGCAGCCTTGAGCAGTAACCAACCATAGTGCTTTTTTTTTTTCCTTTGACAGTATCTTGCTCTGTCACCCAGACTGGAGTGCAATGGTGTGATCATGGCTCACTGCAACCTTGACCTCCTGGGCTCACATGATCCTCCCACTTCAGCCTCCTGAGTAACAGGGACCACAGGCATGTACCACCATATCCAGCTAATTTTTAATTTTTTAAAATTGTAGTGACAGGGTCTTCTGTATTGCCCTGGCTGGTCTTGAACTTTGGGACTCAAGTGATTCTCTCACTTTGGACTCCCAAAGTGCTAGGATTACAGGCATGAACCATTGTGCTCAATCCAGAGTGGGGTTTTCAGTACTCCTGCTTCCCTGCTTCCCAGGGGTGACCAACCCTGAGAAGTGTCTCCACGGTCTCCCTGGGTTCCCAGTGGAATTCAGCTCCGGTCACTCATGCAGTAGCTGGTGTGATGCGGTAGGTGGTGTGGCAAGGTAGGTGATATGACACTGTAGCTGGTGTGAGGCGGTGGCTGGTGTGAGGCGATAGCTGGTGAGATGCAGTAGGTGGTGTGACGCGGTAGGTGGTGTGACGCGGTAGGTGGTGTGAAGCAGTAGCTGGTGTGAGGCAGCAGCTGGTGACAGGTGGTAGCTGGTGTGACGTGGTAGCTGGTGTGATGATGTAGCTGGTGTGAGGTGGTAGCTGGTGAGATGCAGTAGTTGGTGAGACACAGTAACTGGTGTGAGGCGGTAGCTGTTGTGAGGCAGCAGCTGGTGAGAGGTGGTAGCTGGTGTAATGATGTAGCTGGTGTGGTGATGTGGTAGCTGGTGGTCCCTGTGTCCTGGGGCTACCTGGAGTTGCTAGGGACAGGCCACTTTGGGCGACCAGGAGGCATGACCAGCGTGACATGGGAGCATCACTGAACAGCCAGGGAGGGTGTAGTCCTGTCCTCCAGCACTGGGGATGTGAGGGCAGTCATCGCTGCAGAATTTGTCAACTTGTCCTGCTTCTCACCTCCCTCAGGAGGGTCCCATTTCTCTACCTCGCCCACCTCCCACAGGGACCAATGAATGGCCCAGATCCTCCTGGGATTGGACCCCAAAGGCCCACATTCCGGGCCAGCCAATCACTGTCCCCATTGAAGATGGGTACAAAGGGAGGGGTCTGGGTGGAAACGAGAGACAGCGAGACTAGAGAGCTCCTGGGTAACCCGATCCATCCCTTAGCCCACACCGTCCCAACAGCCTCTCTGAGGCTACACACAATGAAAGCGTTGATAAGGGCTTTGGTCGAGATCTTTCTGTTCCCTTTATCTGCAGAGCTCCTCTCCCCGCTCAGCCTGTGCCTGGGCCCTCTTCTCATCATTTTGGTGTCAGTTCAAGGGTCGCCTCCTCAGAGAGATCACATCTGCCCCACCCATCCCCTCGGCACCCATGGCTCCTGTCCGTGCTGATAGCTTTCTATTGCCAGCATGTGGGACTCTGCCTAGGGTCGTCCTCTGGCACAGGAGGGTGCTGAGCTTGCCTGGGGGACCAATTAGAAATGCCGGGGTACAGAGAAGAGTAAAGAAGGGAGAGTGTTAACCACCACCGGGAAGTTAACACTCTCCCTTCTTTACTCCTCGCTTGGCAAGTCAGAGGCATATTCTACACAGCTTCCTGGGAACCCCTGCAGCGTGGAGCCTCCATTGCCTGAAGCTGTAACCTGCTCTTTAGCACATCTTCACTGGCTTCTCCCCTCCCCATCTCACATTCCCATTTCTCCACTGGGTCTTTCTGGGATCACCTCCCAACCAAGAAATTTGCCCTCTGGTTCCTGCTTCAGGGTCTGATTCTGAGGGCACTCAATCTAAGACCCTTCCCTGGGCCCTCAAAGCAAAGATTCACCCACATTCCCCACATCCTCTCTTCTCTGTTTTATTTTTCTCAGCAGAATTGTATCACAATATGAAATCTTTTCATTTCTCGGTTGGTGTATCTCTCGTAAGCTCCACGAGGGCTGGAACCTTCCCTATTTTGCCCATCACGGTGGCCCCAGCCTAGCCCAGTGCCAGCCACACAGTAGGTGCTTGATAGAATTGTTGAGTAACTGTAGGTTCTCTCATTTCATCGTCACCATCCTCTTTGGTGATGTAGAAACAGCAAACTGAAACTCTAGGAGTATAGAGATTCAGTCTGCAAATTACCTGCAAATTTCTGCAGCTCCATAGCACTAAACGCAGCCTCTCCCCAGAAAGCACTCACCTGAGGGCCAGGTGAGACACTGCCTCTGCTGAGGCTTATTTCTACTCTTTGTCCAAGGAAACACTCCTGTTTGAAGACATCTTTACAAATTCCACCCTCTTTCCTCTCAGAAGATAAAGGCAGCAAGGAGCTTGTATTAGTTTGCTGAGACTCCTATATCAAACACCACAAGGTGGCTTAAACAACGGAAACCTATTTTCTCGCAGTTCTGAAAGTGGGAAACCCAAGATCAAGGTGTCAGAAAATGTGGGTTTTGGCAAGGCTTCTCCTGGCTCGCAGACAGCTGCCGCTTCACTGGGTCCTCGCACTGCCTGTCCTCTGTGCTCTTGTGGGGACAGAGAGAGAGAGCTCTGGTGTCTCTTCCTCTTCTTGTAAAGACACCAATCCTACTGGATTAGGGTGCTATCCTTAGGACCTCATTTAACCTTCATTGCTTCTTAAAGGCTTTATTGCCAAACACAGTCACATTGAGGATAGGGATTCAACATATGAATTTTAGGAGGACAGGATTCACTTAATAACAGAGCTCCTTAAGAGAAACATGATGCCAGCCCATGCTGGCCCAGACTGCAAAGAGCCCGGAGGAGCTGGGCGCCCACTGTGAGCTATGCTATCCCGGCAGTGGAGCTGGTGCAGGATCATCAATCATGATGATGCCACAGAGGAGAAAAAGATGAGCCCTCAGATAGCACCGAAGATGAATGGGGAAACTGACATGTGATTAAACTGGGATCCTCTGCTGGTGGCTGACAGCCCACTCTGAGTGCAAAGTTAGCACAGCCGGGCTTGGGCTCTCAGCACCCACAGAGACACCTGCCTCACCTCCTGCCATTGGTAAAGGATTTTCCCTCCAGCCACACAGCATCCTGTCATCCTGACCCTGGGAATGAGTGAATGAGGTGTGCAAGGGCACCAACGCAGGTGCTGGGAAGCACAGGAGGATAATACCATTAGTCATTATTTTAGGTTGTCTGGCCTTTGTTAATAATAATAATAAGAATAATAGTGAGAGCACTGGCTTTAAGTACTTTAGATGCATTTTTTCATTTTCATATATCAACCCAGGGAAGTGAGAATTAAATCAGGTGGGAGGGCAACAGCTTCTGGAGCAAACAAAGGGACAGAGAGGGATCCATCCATCCATCCATCCATTTATCCAGCTGATTTTTATTGAGCACCTACTAGTACCATTATGTCTGCATCCTATCCATCATGTCCATAGAAGTGAGAAAAGCCCACATGGTCTCTGCCTTCATGGGGCTGCATCCCAGTCAGGGAGATGGACAATAAAAAACTGACTCGATAAGATAATTTAGGATGGTAATAATGCTAGGAAGAAAATGAATTAAGGCGATGTCAGAGAGCGTGACGGAAGAAGCAACTTCAGATAGGGTGGTCAGAGAAGGCCTCTCTAAGGAAGGGGCATCTGAGCTGAGATCCAACAGCAAAAGGAGCCGGCCATGGGAGTGGCTGGGGGAAGAGTGTTGAGCACAGAGAGAACAGCACGTGCAAATGCTCAAGGCAAGAAGGAACCTTGGATGTCTGAGGAATGGAAGGAGGCTCATGTGCTGGCTCTGCCAAGCAGGGGGGAGGGGAGTGCGAGGGAAGTGCTGTCAGAGACATAGGGCTTCATAGGCCAGGATGAAGAGTTGGGACATTTGTTTAATGAGATCCCTCGCAAAGGTTTTCAGTAGGAGGGCTTTCAGTAAGATCGAATTTCTATTTTCAAAGGCTAACAGTGGCTGGTATATGGAGAATAGAGAGGAAGGCAAGAAAGGAGAGCAGTTGAAAGGCATTGAGGCCATCTAGGCTTTGCACCATCTGGTGTCAAGATGTAAGCTCTTAACTGTTTTAGACCATCATCATTCTTATCAGTCACCACCATCACCACCACCACCACCACCATCATCATTCTGAATTCATGGTTTAACTTGTCTGAAACTCAGTTTCCTCATCTGTAAAGTGGAACTATGGTAACACTCACCTCAGGATTGTGGGTCTAGTGCTGGGCTAAATTCATGCTTCATCACATCTTGATTCTTTACATGGGGCTGCTGGGGAAACTGAGGCCACTTGGAGCCTCTTAACCAGCTACAAGCTTCAAATGCCCTATTGAGGAATTCCAGGACAAACATTAACCCTCCTTACTAGGTCTTCTTGGTTTAAGAGAAATATCTTCTCTCTGATTCTGAGATTATTCATGTTGTGGGATGGGGGAGGGAGGAAGGGACATTGAGGAAGATGACTATTACCAGAACACTTTTAAATCTGGGCATTTAAGGCAAAACCATTCAGATTTGTGGTCTAAAATAGTAGAGCTTGCATCTTGACACCAGACTAACCTGTCACTTATCAGCCATGCAGACAAGTAATGTCAACTTTCTCAGCCTTGGCTTTTCCTCTCCTATAAAAAGGGAATAATAATGTGTCACATAGGGTTGTTATGAGAATCACAGGGATTAGTCTGTAAAATGCCTGATGCATAGTAACTGCTTAGTAACAGCTGCCATCATCACCATCATTGCCCAAACTAAGACACTGGATTATTGTGAAGATTAAACTTGTCAAGCCCTTGACATCATCACGATCAGCAGCAGCAGCATCACCATCATTACCATCATTATCATCGCCATCAGCATCATCATTATCGCCATCATCACCATCAGCATCATCATTACCATCATCACCATCATCACCATCAGCATCATCATTATCACCATTATCACCATCACCATTATCATCATTATCACCATCAGCATCATCATTATCGCCATCATCACCATCACTATCATCACCAACATCACCATCACCATCATCACCATCAGCATCATCATTATCGCCATCATCACCATCACTATCAACACCATCATCACCATCAGCATCAGCAGCATCATTAACACCATCACCACCATCACCATTATTACCATCACCATCATCATCAATATCACCTTCATCACCATCTTTATCATCACCATCATCACCATTATTACCATCAGCATCATCATTATCACCATCACCATTATTACCATCACCATCATCATCATTATCACCATCATCACCATCATTAATCATCACCATCACCATCATCACCATCATCATTATCATCACCATCACCATCATCATCATCATCACCATCATCACCATTATTACTATCAGCATCATCATCATTATCACCATCATCACCATCAGCAGCATCAGTATCATTGTAGCCATCAAAACCATCAGCAGGATCGCCACCAGCAGCAGCAGCAGCAGCATCACCATCATAATCACCATCATCACTAGCAGCAGCATCACCATCGTCATCCCCACCATCGTTACCATTAGCAGCATCGCCATCACCACCGTTAGCAGCACCACCAGCAGCAGCATCACCATCGTCATCACTAGCATCATCATCCCCATCGCCACCACCACAGCAGCATCAGCATCGTCATCCCCATCGCCACCACCACAGCAGCATCAGCAGCACCATCACCATCACCACCATCACCATCAGCAGCAGTACCTCACCGTCACTGTCTCACAGGCAATGTTGATGCCCACCCATATCCCTTCAGCACTGCCATCTCAGAGTACAAATGGCCAATGTCTACTTGCCAGCATCTGCATCTCTTCTTGAGGGCTTTCTGTGAGTACTGGAGCACATGGTGCCTGTGCTCTGGCAGGCAGAAGTACCAGGAAACAAATACCTATGCTCCTCAGGAGAAGCCCTCAACCAGTGACTCACAGGAGTTGAATAAACACACTGGCTCCCTTGCCTCTTGGGTAGGGTGACTCTAAGGGACATCTTGCACACTGTTTCTCAGAGCTCTCCAGTGGAATTAAACTTGAGTTGCCCCCAGTGGTAGCTTGCTTGATGGGCACCTGTTTGTAGGCTGCCTCCCCCTCTTTCTCTCATCTCCCCACTCTCTTGCATTTCTTAGGACCACTATTTACGCTTGAATCTTTGCCTCACATTCTGCTTCTGGAGGAATCCAAACCTAAGACACTGGATTATTGTGAAGATTAAATTTGTGAACCTCTTGGCGCATATTAAATGCTCAGTAAACTCATTGTTATGTAAACAAATAAGCGAAGCCTCACCTGCCCTGAGGATACAGACCCAGGGCAGAGGAAAGGAGGAAGGTAGAGACCTGGGACTGCAGAAGATGAGAGGTTTCCCAGAGAGGTTGCCCCTGCAGTGCCCCTACCTGTCAGCAACTGGTATCATTACTCCATGCCTCCCCATTCTGAGTTCTCTTCCTGCCCCTCCAGTGGTTGCAGGTTCAAGGTGTGGCTGGACTACATTGGCCAGAGTCCTTCGAGCAGCTCAGCAAGATGCTCTCATCGCCAAGCTCCCATGTCAACTCTCTGGAAGGACAACACCCATCGAGCGCTGGACTGGAGAGAAAAACACTTAAGCAAAGTACACATGATGTTGAACTTGTTTTGCCTTTAATGTTTAAACAATCTAAATATCACATTACAAAATGACAAGGTTGTACAAATCAACATTTAAAACATGAGAGCCTTGAAGAGTCTTCCTCTGTCCAGTTCTCCCAGGGCTGGTCATGGCTACCATGCTGGCTCCCCCTCCCTGAGGCCCTAGCCCCTCCTCCTTGAAGGACTCTGAGAGGCCAAGGGACTTGTCCAAGGTCACAGAGCTCTCCTGGTTTTGTCTCTGGTGCTGCTGCCACTACACACTGTAGGGCCACTTTCAAAACAGTTTTGCCTGGGGAAATAAAACCTAACTACCTCTTGATAGAGGTGCTGCATTTTAAATTTTCCTCCATTCTGGAAGCCACAGAGAGAAGTCCATGGAGAGCCAAGTGCCCCAAGTGGTGTTGTCATACAGCAAGCTTGGTGTCGGAGGTGACTCTCTGGAGGGCTGGTGGGAGTGAAGGCTTTGTGTGCGTGGTTAAGACTTGAAAGCTGTAAGGAGGGGTGCAGTGGCTCATAACTGTAATGCCAGCACCTTGGGAGGCCAAGGTGGGCGGATCACCTGAGGTCAGGAGTTTGAGACCAGCCTGACCAACATGGAGAAACCTCTGTCTCTACTAAAAATACAAGATTAGCCAGGCATGGTGGCACATGCCTGTAATCTCAGCTACTCAGGAGGCTGAGACAGGAGAATCGCTTGAACCCAGGAGGCAGAGGTTGCTGTGAGCCGAGATCAAGCCATTGCACTCCAGCCTGGGCAACAAGAGCAAAACACCATCTCAAATAAACAAACAAACAAAACAAAACAAAACAAAAATAACCATGAGAGCTGTGAAGGGAAGTCTTCCTCTGTCCGGCTCTCCCAGGGCTGATCGTGTCTATGGTGTTGGCTTCCCCTCCCTGAGGCCCTAGCCCCTCTGAGTGCAGAGAGCACTAGCTCTGAGTCCATTTCTGAGAGGTCTGAGAAGCATTTCAGACAAGGATGCCCTGGAAGAAGACTCAGACCTTCCCCTGAAATAGCTCTATTCTCATGCTGGGTACATGGAGACAGAGCCAGCAGGGGAGAGGAAGAGGCATCCAGGCTGCTCCTGAGAGTCGCAGGGTTTAGGCAGGGCTCTGTTTAAGGACCCACTCGCCATGCGGGTTGGCATGGTACAGATCTAAGAGGTAGGCATCTGGGTCCAGGCGATGCTCATCTGTGGGAAGAAGGGGTGAAGGAGGTTGAGTGGAGGCTGTGGGACATGCTGCTGCCCTGCCCAGAGCCCTTTGCCAGGTACCACTGTCCCCTGGCTCTATGCGTCTTGACTGCTACAGTTCACACTACCTCTTTTGCTGGAGAACTGACCTCCACTGATGGAAGATGTCTTGCCAGAAAAGTGACACCCCACTCCCCCGGGGAAGCCCCCAGTTGATGACTGACTGACACAGACGTACAAAAGACCAGTCTCCTTGCCTCAAAATGGAACAACCCTGATGTGATTTGTACTCTAGAGCCCCCTTTGGATCAGGCCAGGCTTCAGGATGTGGACGCTCCTGGCCACTGCCCCGCCTGATCCTCCTTTACTCCTTCCCTTGGAACCCTTCTCCCGAATGGCACCCCTCAAAGCGTCGTGTACTCCTGAAGCCATGTCGTAGCCTCTGCTTCTTGGCCAGTGGCCCTCAAAGTGTGGCCCCTCAACTAGCAGCATCTGCAGCTCCTAGGAACTCATCAGAAACGTACATTCTCAGGCCCCACCATCTGTGTCTTAGCTTTCCAGAGGATTCTGAGGTTCTGCTAAAGTCTGAGGATCACTGCTCTAGAGAATGCAAAGGGAAACAGCTTCCCATCAGAGCCAGGGACCTCCCAGAGCCGGACATGTGTTTGCAGAATTACTTAAGGACTCCTTGGTCCCTGGGCCAGGGATGAGTTCCATCTCAGTTAGGGTGTTCCAGAGGTGTCAGTTTCACTGGTGGTACTGCTAGCCTTCACACTAAACAAACATCCTGCCTCTCTCTGCAAGCCTGAAGTCAGTTCTAGGCAAAATCCAAACTCCAGGATAGGTTCCCAAGACTTGCACAGGCTAACCTGTAACCTTACGGCAGGACCCCACCTGGTTTCATTGGAGACAGATTCCTGAAGGGAAGGCTTGTCTCCAGGCAGACTCTGGCCTCCCCCAGAAGGGCCAGTGAGTCTTCGAGGTGGAAGAACTCCCAGAGACCCGGGCACTGCTCCCACTTCCCGCAGTGGAACTTACTGATATTCCCTCCAACTTCATAGAGGAGGATGCTGGCTGACTCCATGGACCTGTGGCACAAGACAGAGAGAAAAAAAAACTGCTGCCTTTTTCTTCTGGAAACAGCAAAAGCAACAACTGTGCATGGCCCCCAGGCCTGGAGAGGGCAGTCCTCACTGATTTTTGGTCCCACTGGGGAGAAGAAGCATAAGGACCCTTCTGAAAGAGCTGGAGCCAGTGACAGAGTCCAGCACCCAGGGTCTGGGGACAGGCAGCTGGAGGACACGTGGTGAGGCGCAGCTAGGGTGCACTGCGCTGCAAGGCCCCTTCCTTCTGGGCATTAGAATGGAGACTGCAAGGGCAGGGAAATGAGTGGTGACAGATGGGGACAGGAGCCTGCTGTGAGGGGCAGATTTTGAGTCAAGATGGATTATGGACATTGTATGATTATACATATGATAATTATGCTTATCATGTAAGAATCCCAATTGTTACATGATAATTATGGGTATCCTGAGTTCAGTTCCATGGCTTCTTATCTGCCATGTGGCCTGAGGCAAGCGCCTTCTCTTTTCTGAGTCTTAGTACTCCCATCTGTTCAAGGAGGACCTGGACCAGATACTTGCTGAAGATGACAGTCTGAGGGCTCCTTGTGCCAATACCAAGACGGAAGCTCTTGAAGGCTCAGGCTGTTTCCTGTACCCTGGGAATGACGGCTGCCCCTTGCTGCAGGACCTCTGCCTGGAAGCCTCACCTCGCTCCCAGACTACACCAGCCTCCTCATCTTCCAGGCACACCGCTCCCTGCATTTCTTATGAAACGTAATGCAGTTTGTAATTTGAGCTTTGATTCGTAACTATGTGCTTTTTGTCTAGCTTTTCCTCAGGGCTGTGAGCTCTTAAGAGCAGGGCCTCTGTTCTTTCCATGGCTAGTCTACAATTCTATTAATACATTGTGGGCCATGTGCAGTGGCTCACGCCTGTAATCCCAGCACTTTGGGAGGCCAAGGTGGGCAGATCACTTGAGGTCAGGAGTTTAACATTAGCCTGGTCAACATGGTAAAACCCTGTCTCTACTAAAAATACAAAAAAAATAGCTGGGCATGGTGGCGGGCGCCTGTAATCCCAGCTACTTGGGAGGCTGAGGCAGGAGAATCACTTGAACCTGGGAGGAGGTTGCAGTGAGCCGAGATTGTGCCACTGCACTGCAGCCTGGGTGACAGAGTGAAACTCTGTCTCAAAACAAAACCAAACAAACAAAAAATGGTGCCTGGTGGTAGGCATTCATTAAATATCTATTAAAATAAATAAATGAATGAGCAAGTGGTGGTCATGAAGATTATTACTTGGAGCCAAGAAGCTCTCTAAGGTTGGGGAACCCATCTGATCACCCCAGAAAGGGAAGGCCAGGCCAACAGCATGTGTAACTCCCTGGCGGCCTTCAGCTCTGGGGTGCAGAACCCTCCCTGCAGGAGAGAGGCTCCCGCCTCCAGGAAGTGCCCCTTACTGTAGAGGGAGGCTGTCCGTGTCCTCACTGCCTTCTTGGCCCTTGGGACCAGGGCTAAGGTGCTCTGTGAACTGCCTCAGGACGTGGGCCACTTTGGTGCTGGGGGTCAGAGGCACCTTCAAGGGGTCCTTGATAGGCCAGACCACCTGGATCTTTGCCACCTTGAGAGTCTGCAGAGAGAAAGTCCATATACACAGGCTCCAGCATGCCTGGAGTTCAAACATGGATGCATAAACACATACATGGCACTTACACAAATGCCCACACTAAAAATCACAAGATGCACACATGTGCGCACAGACACACACGCAGGCCACTTGGACACAGATCACAGACACATACATTCCGGATGCCTGTGCCTCTATGCCTGTTTGTGTTTCTACGCCTGTATTTTGCACTCGTACACACAGCAGGAGCACATGCAACGCACCCACAACAGATATGTAGGTTGGTATAAAGACTCACACATCGTTCACTGTGCAGACTCGATGCTGATCAATTTCTCTGATGGGGACTTTGATAAGGAACTGTGTTCAGGACCCCCCCAGAAATACTCTATTTTTGGAAGGCTCTTCCCTTCTACTATCCCCCTCCCAGTCCCAATCACCTCACACCCCTCAGAGCGACCCCCTTTTTCCCAACCCCCGGCCAGGGTCTGCCTAAAAATGGGGCAGAGGAGATGGCACCTGGGGGAAGCCTCACTCCATTTCCCCTCCCCAACCCCCTTCTAAGTCCCGGTTTCTCAGCCACGCCACCTCTCTCCCCTTGATGGCGCTGCAGCGCCCCCTCGTGGCTTCACTCGGCCGTTGCTGGCAGACCGGTAGCAGGGACCTGGAGGATGGGACGCACCGCGCTCCAGGCTCCAGGTGCTCCCCTGTAGCCTCGGCCCTTCTCTACCTGTCTGGGGCCGGGGACACTCACCGCTTCGAGGCCGTCCCCCGCCTTGTCTTTGTCTGCATGCATCCTCCGCAGCCAAGTCTTGAGGCCTGCGTCGCAGAGCTGGGGGCGCCTGCTGCTGCTGTCGTTCAGTTTTCGCACCTGGGCGACCAGGAAAGAGGCGACCTGGCCAGAAAAGATCAAGTCTGGGCAGGGGGACAGGACTGCTGGGGTGGAGAGGCAGAACCCCTCGAGGGTCATCGTGGCGTCTTCCTTGCCCCAGCGTCCCACAGGGCTTGGAAATCCGCATTTGTTGGGCTTGGGACTGAAGCACTGGTTTGGTGGAATGAGGAGGAGCATTCAGCCCCTAAAGTGGGCCTTGGAGTAGGGGACCCTGAGAGTGGAGCCCACCCTGAGGCTTAGTGGACAGTGGTCCCCCCGACAGAGGCTGGAGGGTCCTGCGCCTGCTGAGGGGTAGCTGCTCACTGGCACACTCAGACAGGGGTGTCCCCAAAACATACCTGGAGCAGTCTCTGCTCTGAGAACCCCCAGGCAGCCCACACTGAGGGATTCCTACAGAGACCTCCAGATCAACCCATACCTCTCTGTGGGATCCAAACCCAGCAGATAGAGTCAGAGAACTCAGGCTCCATGGCCCCTGATAATAACACGTCTGTCTCCAAGGGTCTGATGGAACTGGGGTGGATTCTGAACTCTCCTCTTTGCTATGTGTGTGCTGTCTAAAGGTGACACACACAGGGAAGGGCAAGGGTGATGGGGGCTCTCCCCTTTCACTTTTTCTACATCTATGTTGTCTGAAGATTTTCTAACAAAATATTCAGGCATTTTTTGAATTTTTAAAGCTCCCTCCAATAAAAAATGTATTACAATCCAATGTGTTCTAGTAGCAGCATTATCTCAAAGGGCTGCATGCAGAGAAGAAAGGAACTATGGGAGTGTGAGGGGTGTATGAGGGAGGAGTAGGGGACTTTCGACAGAGGAGTTGACTCTTGAACTAGGAGGTCTTAAAGAATGCGCAGAGGGTACCAGGCTTCTGCTCTTTAAAAAAAGGTGGGGTGGGGGGGAATTCCAGGCAGAGTGAACTGCATAAGCAAAGATTCAGAAGTGTGAAGTACAAGATGAGTTTGGAGTGCCAACTGGCACTTGATGTGTTTAGAACACAGAAGAGTGCCCAGGAAGGGTCAGAGAGAAACTGGAAACAGTGAGAGAGGGCTTCACTTGCTGGTTTCTGGAATAGGAAATCTAACCTAATGACTTCATGGAAGGAGGGAAGTATAGGAGAAAGGACTGTGGGTGGATGGATGAGTGGATAGTTGGATAGATGCATGGTTTGGTAGATGGGTGGGTAGATAGTTGGATAGATGCATGGTTGGTAGATGGGTGGGTAGATAGTTGGATAGATGGGTGGGTGGTTGGATGGGTAGTTGGATAGATGCATGATTGGGTGGATAGGTGGGTAGATAGTTGAACAGATGCACGGTGGGTGGATGGGTGGGTAGATAGTTGGATAGATGCATGGTTGGGTGGCTGGGTGGGTAGATAGTTGGAAAGATGCATGGTTGGGTAGATGGGTGGGTAGATAGTTGGATAGATGCATGGTTGGGTGGATG
>PVKP010013547.1:0-55234 GCA_004027715.1 Plecturocebus donacophilus
GACAGGAGGATCACTTGACACAGGAGGTCAAGACCAGTTTGGGCAACATGGTGACACCGCAGTCCTACAGAAATATTTAAAAGGTAGGGAAGCACAGTGGTGCATACCAGTAGCCCTAGCTACTTGGGAAGCTAAGTTGCTTGAGCCCAGAAGTTTGAGGCTGCAGTGATCTATGATTATATCACTTCACTCCAGTCTTTGCAACAGCAAAACCCTGTCTTTAAAAAAAAAAAAAGAAAAGAAAAGTTAAAAAAAAAACTGTATTGCCTCAGAGCTTATATATTAATACGTTTTATGCTCTGAAACTTAAAAAAAAAAAAAGAAAATCTGTCCTAAAAGTCATTCCTTGCAAAATCTGGATTAAAAAAGATCCCGAAGGAAGATATCTCACTTTGCTAATATGTGCAGAGTTTGCCTTTTATTAGTTCTATTTCATTCATTTACTTGATTGATCAGTGATTTACGGTTGCTCAATGATTTCAAGATGAGATGAGATTTATTAAAGTCATGAAAAGGCAAGTTATCAAACGTCAAGGGACTTCCATCCACACAGCCCCTGTACATTGTCTTGATCATCTGGTATTGCAAATGCCCTTTTGGTGGAGCTTAAATAGGATCAGTTTGACTGAGAAAGATTGCTTGATGTAGAACCGCTGAAACAAGCCGAGTATCTTCCAATGCAGGACATCTAATCTATCTCAGATTATAACCCTTTGCAAGGCAGGATGTCCATCCATCTCAGATGATAACCCTTTGGTCATGCCTCCTGGTAAGCATTGTTTACCCTTCCCCTGTGGTCAGGCTGCAAGCTAATGCTGCTGGCTGCAAACCTCCGTAAAGACTGTTGTAATGTTGCGGCTCCCAGGAACTGAGGGGTGAGATGGAAGTGAGTACTGCATAATGGCCCGGGCAGTAATGTCGTTGTGAGAAACTCCACCACACTTCAGGAGAACAGAGCCAATGTTCAGTGACCAATTTTCACAAAAGCTGGTGAAGAGTTTTTTTTTTTTTTTTGCTTGTTTTGTTTTTTTCTCATGCTACAAATTCACTCTGCACACAATTCCAACCTCTGTGTTTTGTTGGATATTTCTTGTCTACATCTATGATTGTTTCCAAAATAAAAAGTAACATGTTTAAACAATAAGGCACTTGCAGGAAAAAACTGATTTATTTCTACTGAATAAAAATTGTACACAATAACAACCATGCCTAAAGAAGTTATAAATCTGTCTTTAATTTTACAATGATAAATGAAAAATGTTGAATTTTTCAATCAAACAAGGAATCAAGATTGTTCATTGTTGTTGGTTGTGTTAAACAATGAATGCAAAAAATAACTTGTTGTAATATACAGATACCACTTAAATAAATGTGCCGTTAATGGAAAAAGGGTGTCTTTTTCCAAGAACCAACGTCTTGCCCTCTTCATTTCCATCTGATGTTCAAAACATTCCACTAGGAAATACAGTTGTTTTGTTGGTGGTGGCTGTTTTTAGAGACTGCCTGTGCATATATATCTGTAACTATATGAACAGTTTTAAAAAATAGGGAGAGATAAATCAGTGGTTGTCATTCAAAATAAGCTCTTATTATATTTCCCAGTAGTGTGTCTCTTGTTCTTTCACTGCACGTCATAAACTTTCCTGCATGATCATCTTCACATTGGCATGATTCTTGCTTTCTGTCTTTCCTCCTCCTCTGGCTTTCCTGGGCCACAGTGAGAATCAGCATTTTCAATATGGATTAATGCATGTGGCCCTAATTCTATCAGGAGACATAGTGAGAACTGGAGAAGGAGAGGTCAGTGGTCTCTCTCATTCTTAATTATTCTTTAGATCCTCTGCAATAATCACTAAGAAGTATATCTCTTTAGCAGGCACTCTGTAATAGTGCAGAATAGAAGTTTAAAAAAAGAAGAAAAAGAAGAAAAGGAGGAAAAGATGAGTGAGGATCCAAAGCTTTCCGAACAGGACATTAGCTTTTGCTGCCATGCAGTGTTCAGGAGACAGCTAAATGTACAGCAGCATCAACCTCAGCCAAACTCAGTTCCATCCTTCGGGCAGGTCTGCTGCCTGCCAAACACCCCATCTGGTTATGTAAGATTTCAGGCAAATTTATTTCATCTCCTTATAAATCATTGAGTCATTTAACATTTATTTATTTGTTCATTCATGAAGCTGACATTTCTGCAACGCTTATTTCCTTGGAGAAAAGGCTGGAGGATTGCAAAACAAACAGATAGAATGCCCTAGGTAATCCTCAGCTTTGTATACTGGAGTTTGAATACTCCGTGGAAATGGAAATGCTACTGAGAGATACTTCCCTTCCTAAAGAAGTATCTCCTCACACAGGCCTCACCTATCCACAGAGTGAGCTGGAAAATGCTCAAGAGTTGTTTTAATCACCCTGTGGAGGTAATTCCATAGGCAGTCCTAACCTGGTTGTACTCTAGGGATTGCTGTCTCATCTGATGGTCTTCAATGTAGAGTGAAGTTTATAAGAAAACAAATTAGATGTAAGAAGATAGTTCTGGAACTTCCACTCATATTTATTTCTACCCAAATAGTTAAAGGAGTGATTAAAACACGCTATGCTGATTCGTAACAATTGGCTTGACATTGACTCCCCACTTGGTACTATGACAGTTAAGATACATAATGTTCTTGAAATTCAAGGCATTCTAAGGGCACACTGGTAGTCTGTGCACCACAGAGCAACCGTGACTGGGGTTTTAACTTACCTAACCCTCAACTTTCAATGTCCTGTGACATATGCATATTTACGCAGATTTGTGCATTATTTCATCTAGGTTTATCTAATCTTGCCCCCACAAAATAAATATGCAGCTTACAATTTTCCTGGGAAAGAACTATGGATTCAAAATATTTGTCCATACCTCAAGACCAAGAGAGAAAGATAAGAGCGCAGTTGACTCTTGGATTTAATCCTAGTAGGAGCTTTTCACTATCCATAGTATGAGGTGAAAACAGCACCCATTTAATAAGATGGGTCGAACAATTGCCTGCCTCATCTGAAGTTATCAAGAGCATTATTTGAAATGCAAATTTGCATCAGTGATTGTTAGCCATGAACCTTATACCTCGAGATCATCTTAAACTGTATCATTAAGACATCATAATTAGCAAGACAATTAGAAGTTAGCCTTCCTGGGCAATATCAATGCTAATATATATTTTTAATGAAAACAAAAGGGGATATGCAATATAAATAAAAATATATGAAATAATTTTTCCACATTATAATTTCATTTCTTAACCTCGTCTTTTTTTCTACTTCTGTGTTGGTTTTACAGTGTAAATTATATGTGAATACAGGGATGCATGTCTATACTTTGTTAAGTAAGAAATACCAACCAATTGAGGATGAATGCCTTAAATAATCATACTGATGGGAGTAAATGAAAAAAAACTTTAGAGCCCAAGGTTCTGCTTGCTGGGAAACAGTCAGGGCAGAGGGAGCTCACCTCCCTTAGTGTTGCAGACAACATTGCACTCTGCCAGTCCTGCTCTGTGAAGCTACTATAGTTTTTGCTTCGAGAGAGCTCTTTTGGGGTTTTTTGTAAAGTAATGTAGAAGCCAAGAAATTTCCGCAAATAAACCAAAGTAATTATGAACATATTGTACCAAGATTATCCAAAATCCCCAAAATAATTTCCTCTAATGGTGCCATAAGTAATATGAATGTTAGGAATGCATCCTATTAGACAGGAAAACTAATGTGAGCATAAAGTTGCATCCTCTTGTAATAAAATTAGGCTTTAGATACCTTAAGAACCTTCACTCACATCCATCTGGCCTCATTTGAAAATGGAAAGGTGGCTGAAAAAATGGTTAAAAAGACAGTCTTTATTTTTCAGTTATTTAATTAAGTCATTCAACCCAAAATGGAAAGAGAAACAGGAACTCCCTTTGTCCAGTCTTAGATTTCTCCCTCTGTTTTCACTACAGCAATCCCAATTCCATTACAAAATACACACATTTGCCTGCTACAGAGCCACCTAAATTTGACCTTCTCACTAATTCCAATGCCTGAGAATTAGAATGCATCCATTCTTGATGCAAAAATCAATGACCAGCATCTCTTTTTATGCACCTTGGTCTTTGCTACAGGACCTAAGTAATAAAAGCACAAAGGCTCTCCCCATAGTCTCACTATCCCTTTTATAAAATAAGAATCTTTGGGAAACTTCAAGAGGACATTGCATTAGGGTTGGAAATTGGAAAGCAATGAAGAACTGTGAGTTTTCAGTTGTGTTCAGTGTTGGACCAATAAGGAGAAATGGGCCTGAAGCTCCGCATGGAGAAGTGGCCTGTGAGGTTTTCTAACAACTATGGAAGCACCCAAAACAAAGACGACACCAAGGGTTATTCCATTTCCCAGGTTCTCCAGTGCTCTCCTCTTATGGGCCAGCCTGTCTCCTAACCAGTATTTATAAGGATGCAGTACAGAGAATTGTAAACAGCTGACCTATATACAGACACTGGTGAGCTATCATTTGAAAGTGTACAATAATCACCCATATTAGTAATTCAACAGCTCAATCATAATACTTCAATGCACTATATTTCATTTGCAAATCAAAATAAAATCATCATTACTGGCTAATAATAGGTGATTCTGTTGATTAAATAAACTTGGATTGTTTTGTTGTTTAATAGACATAGAGAGCTCATCACCCACACCTCATGTAGTATTTTCTAAACACCATCAAATTATAAGATCATATGAACAAAATGCCTTGTATTTAACACCATGATTCGCCTTTTACAAAAATATGCACAAGACAAGGAAAGACATAAAACTCTGCAAGTTATTTTCAAGGTTTCATTTTAAAACAAAAACAAACAAAACCTTTATTGTTGCTTCCATTGTCGAATTGTTTTCTTTTTCATTTTTTTTCACACTGGAATGTTTTCCACTGGGGGTGATAATGCAGCACAGCCATATTTGGTATGTCTGAGAGATGTGTCTGTCTTTTGTGAAATAAAAGAAGAACAATTTTGATAAGTGAAGTACAAAAGTAGATCAAGAATGATGTCTACAACATGTTGCATGTTTCAATAAAGAATGTTTTTCATCTTAGAGGAACACCTGCGCTCCAGATTGACAGTTGCCAACTTTGATACTCAGACCCAGAGGCAACTTGGCTTTATGTTAAAAACCACACTCTGAAGTCACCATGCAGCTTTGTCACTTGCTGGCTGGAGGAGCTCAAGGAAGCACCCAGCCTTTCTATGCCTCTCACTTGTCTGTAAAATGAGAATGATGCTAAGACCTACTACATGGAGTGTTATGAGGATTAAATGATGATACTTTTAAAGAAATCACTTTAGCTCAATGTCTGCTACACTAGAAACCACAAGAAATATTAGCTATTGTTTGTGTTAGGATTGCTCTCTTTAATATTATGATCCTGTAGGGTATCAAGAAGAACATCAGATACACACAGAGACACTGTTAATTAGAATATGTTGTTTGAAAGAAGGTATTTCCCAGAGAAACTTGAGGAATTAGACATAAGCATGGGTCTTTTGGCACCTGGGTACTTTTTTGTTCTGTGCAGGCGGAGTCAGTATGAGTTAAAGAAAACTATCCATTATTTAGGATGAAACCAATGTACAAGCGGAGACTTATGATAATGTTGACCTTTGCATTAATGAAGGAAAGATGCAACTGATACCAATGTGATCTACCTAAAAAAAAAAAAATAAATAAATAAACCTAGGCCCCCTATTTCTCTTATTAGATGAATTAAAGAGATAAAGATGTTAAAAACTGTATAAGAATTGGCAAATGTTTCAAAAATGTCTATTTGTATACTTTTGAAGTGGAGTTGTTACTAAATGAGGCACAAACACAGATACAGTCGAGAAAAGTATTAACTGACTCAACTTCATAAATATGGAAAAATTCATGGCTGAGCGTGGTAGCTCACACCTATAATCCCAGTGCTTTGGTAGGCTTGGGTGGGAGGATCACTTGAGGCCAGGATTTTGAGACCTGCCTGAACCATACAACAAGTCTTCGTCTCTACAAAAAAAAAATTTAAAATTAGCGGAGCATAGTGGCACACACCTATAGTGTCAGCTACTAAGGAGGCTGAGGCAGGAGGATCCCTTGAGCCCAGGAGTTCAAGACTGCAGCCTAGGTGACAGAGAGAGATCCAGTCTCGCTAAAAAAGAAACAAAGAGAAAAGTTCCTGTATATTAGATATTATAAACAAGGTTTAAAGTCAAGCAAATGAATGGAACAAATTATATTCAACTTAGACAATTAATGTTCAGAATCATAAACAGCTCTTTTATTTCTGTATAAAAACGATTTAAAAAATAAAAGTTGGCAAATGACACAACTGTGCAATTACCAAATGGAGATTGGCCAAGTAGCCTAATTAAAATTGCTGGATTACTCCAGTAAGAGAAAAACAATACTAAGATAGTATTTCTTAACTAGCAGATTGCCAACAATTTAAAAACTTACAGTAGATCATGTTGACAAGGAGGCAGGGAAATGGACAGCCACAGAAAATGATGGTGTAACTGTCCTAACTTCTGAAAACAAATTGCACATAGTCTAGAATATGTCTTTCACGTCAATTCAAAAAATTCCTGCATATGAGCACACAGCTATATGTGCAAGGATATGTGTATGTGTGAGGGATAGAAAGAGAGAGAAATAGAGAGAGATGATAGGTGGATGGACGGTTAGATAGGTGATAGATGAAAAGAGGGAAAGATGATGGTGATGGACGAATACATAGCTGCAGAGACAGAGAGAGACAGAGAGATGATAGAGATAGAGATGATAGATTCAGATAGATGGAGAGATAGGTGATAGAGATGATAGATGGAAAGATGGATAGAGAGACTGATGGTAGGTAAATGGATAGAGAAATAGGTGATGGGTAGATAGATGATAGATGGATAGAGAAATAGAGAGATAGGTGATAGGTAGATAGATGATAGATAGACGCATAGAGAGATAGAGAGACATGATTTGTAGGTAAAGAGATGACAGAGAGATAGATAATGGACACAGATAGATGACAGATATAGATAGATGATAGACAAATGATTAGATAGATAGACAGTTACAAATTAAGGGGAAAGTCTGAATATGTACAAACAGTTGTATGTACCAAGACATACCCATGGGCAACAATGTGATGAGAAACTGGGGTAAAAATCCTCAAGCTTCATCTATAAATAATTATTATGTAATTCGTGGTATTATGGTCTACGACACGCTAATTAGAAAGAACAACGTAGATTTTTGTGGACTGACATGGGAAGATCAACAAGGCTTTTTTTTTTTTTTTTTTTTTTGAGGCAGGGTCTCACTTTGTCACCCAGGCTGGAGTGCAGTGCCACGATCTCGGTTCACTGCAACAACACATATTAATAGAAGAGAAAGACAAGTGGAAGAATAATGCTTATCATTTGATTGGATTTATGGGAAAAAAGAGATTTTACCCTGTAAAAGTACACAGAAAAAGATACAAGAATACATGTGAAAATGTTAGCAATGAGTACCCCTGGGTAGCTGAGAGGTAGGAAGAAATGGGAGTTTTTCACCTTTAATAAATGAGTCTGTACCACATGTATGTTTTAATCTGAGAACACACTCAAGTGCTGTGAAAGGCAAATTATAGGCTCCCCAAACATTTCTGTATCTTAATCTCAGGAGTCTGTAAATATGCTACTTTGCCTGGCAAGGGGGAGTTAAGGTTGCAGATGGAATCTGGGTTGCTAATGAGCTGAGTTTACAGTAGGGAAATTATTCCAGAGTATTTGGATGGGCCGAATGTAATCACAAAATCCCTTAAAAGTGGAAGAGGGAGGTAGAAGGGGAAGATCAGAATGACTCAGTGTGAGAAGGACTCATCCTGTCATGTTGGCTTGGAAGATGGAAGAAGCTCCTTGAGCCAAAGAAAGCAGGTCACCTCTGCAAGCTGGAAAAGTTTCCCCTTAAGCCTCCAAAGGGAGGGCAGGCGTGCCAGGGTGAGCTGTGTCAGACTGTGTTCAGACATGTAAGATCATAAAACTGTGTTGTGTTAACTCACTGTTTGTGGTAATTTGTTACTGTAGTGTTAGGAAACAGATATTAGTATGCATTATGTGATTAAAATCATTGTCTTTGCTGTATGTGGTATTGGAGCTGGAAATGATGTAGATCACCCTGGGCTCCCTACTTTAAGTTCTCACCTGTCAGACGGTACACACTACTCCTGGGTTTTGTCACAACTATTTGTATGTGTCACCTAAGAGCCCCATATCCAGTCTTGGTAAGTGAAGGACTATATCTTGTCACACAGTATCTCACGCTACCGTTGTTTACAAGTATCAAAGAGCCACTATGGAGAACAGGATGGAGGTTCCTCAAAAAACTAAAAATACAACTACCATAGGATCCAGCAATCCCACTGTTGTGAATATATGCAAAAGAAAGGGAGTCGGTATGTTGAGGCGATGTTTGCAGTCTGAAGTTTATTGCAATGAACTTCCATCTTACATGTATTGATTTATGTCGTATGTTCCCCTACAATGCATAACACCTAGTTGTATAGTTATGGCCTGACCACCTTGGGCACGTGTCCTCAGGGTTTTCTGAGGGCTGTGTCACAGGCCTTGGGTCACGCGTATTTGACTCGGACTAAATTTCTTCAAATATTTTACAGAGATGGACTCTTTTCAACAGTGGCCAGCCCCGAGTGCATCCCTAGGTTGGCAAAGCTTTGCCTACGGGCGCAAATAAGTCTCCTTCCTAATGAGAGAGGTGAGTGGAAGGCCCCCTCCCAGCCCCAAAACTCAGCCTTTGTTTCCTGTGACTAAAGCCTCCCAGCCTAAGAATTCGGGACACACATCAAGAAGCTCCCTTGGAGCCAAGTCCTAAGTGTCCTGTGGGGGGCCGGGAGGAAAGACAATAACCCTACAACAGAAAGGAAGCCTAGCAAATGATTTCTTAAGCCAGTAAAAAACTCGTGCGAAAGACTCCTTTATAGACTTGACGGAGACTTCCAGGACATGTCATGCAGCTCCCTGAAATACGCCTTTCAAGCTCTCCGTTGTGTTTTCGGTACTGTAAAATGCACGTGGATTTAAGCTGCTCTCATGTTACTCCGTGGGGTTGCTTCCTGGCCTCTGTGACATTGCACGCCCTGTGAGAGTCCTCAGCGTCTTCTTCGCTTGGTGTAGGTGCCGAGGTTGTCAGCAACCGAATGGAGCTGATGTTTTGGCTTTGGGCCTTGCTAGAGAAAGCTGACATTTGCCCAAATGGCAATGTAGTCCTGTAGAGGAACAGAAATGAAGGTACAAAGACAGGCCATTTGCACAGTGGTGGCGAAGCAGGGGCGGCCGCGCATCCTCTGGACCCCGCGCTGGGAAGGAAGGGGCTTTGCACTGGGCCGAGCGTCTCGGCAGGTTCGCGTCTCAGGAACCGAGCTCCCCGCCTGGAAAAGCCTGGCCTGTTTTCAACTCCACTTCTGCTTTGGAAGTGCAGGGCTGAGGGGAGGGGGTCTCCCTTAGTGGAGCACCCACACCTGCACTTTGGAGACACCTGTAGGGCTGGCATTTGCAAATCCTGGCATGTGCACAGAATCGGGCTTTGGCTTGGATTTTGTGATACTTCTGTTAGAATGCTAAGGGAAAGTCTCTTAGATAACGTGGGGCGAGGCATGACAACTCGTTGGCACCTTCTCTCAAGCTTGGAACCAGAGTCACAAACCCAGATGTTTTGTTTGAAGGAAGTGTGGTAAGCGGATTTGGGTAAACATCAAAATCCTTTGCATGGCTGGTATGGGAATACTGGGGTGCCTTTTATCAACTCTTACCTCTAACCGGACTACCTTTGGGAGTACTTTAGTAGTAAATACTTTAATTATTGTCTTAAACCATGACATGCTATTAATTTGGGGAAACAGAAAATTATCTTCATGCCAAAAAACAATAATACCATGTCTTCAAACTCCTTCTCAGTCAATAAACATTTCTTATGTTGAGAATAATTATGTGATTTTATATATATATATATATGTATAGTTCACATTTGAGACAGTTCATTCAATAATCACTTACTTCTATACAGAATGTGGTAAGAATATTGGGAAACATTTGCCCATGAAAAATACCCACAACATGCATCTTCAATTTATAGCCTAATTTGACTTGGCAGACATTTTGCACTCAGAAGCATGGGATTGAGCCAAATCTAACCTCACCACTTTTATTTTCTCAAAACCTGGAATATTTAGTCATAGCAAACCTGCAAAAGAGATTTCTTTTTAATTATCTTCTTAAAACCTTTAGCATTACAAATTCATCATTCGATTGGCTATTTGCCTGGAAGTTATCACGAGTGGGAAAAATGCCAATATTTGCAAACCCCAGGGTGGTGAATCACTGCAAACAAAACTGATGACTGTATAAATAAAGTAATTGTTGTCAAGTCTTTGACAAAGTCCTTAAAAGTGTGTCCCCTGATGTTTTCAAAATTTATTCTGAAATTTAAAAATGTTCTTTGTAAAATGAAAATTATTATAAATTGTCCCGTTACCTGGATAAGGAAGAGAAGACGGAAAAAGGAATAGCTTTTGTAAAAGAACTTAAAGGTTAGCTATATTCATTACTATACATGCCAGTGATCAAACCTAAGGAGTCTTGCAAGAAAGTTAGGTGCAGTCAAATTGCAAGTATTCAGTTTTACACGGAGAGTTTGGACAACTATACGTGGCACTGATCGTCTCTCCAGCTGCATAGTAGGATCAGTTCATGATCTTTCAGTACATCCCTCCATCCAGATTCTGATGAATCAGTAAAGTACAGCTCAAAAAAACAAAAATAAAACAGAACAAAAAACACTTCGAACACATAGAGTTACATTGACATTTAATTTGCTATCCACCTCTACATAGATAATATATTTACTATCATATAAATTTCATACACATATATCAAATTTCATCCTTATAAGCATAGGATTCCATACATATATACACAGTATTTACATATACTTACATATTTTATGATATATATAATCTAATGTATACATAGTATCTCATGTATATATATAATACATAGTACTCTGCTTATAAATAGTATTTCATGCAGAAATACAGAATATTTCACACATATCTACATTCTATGCATATATACAGAGTATTTCATACACGTATGCATATTTACCCATATGTTTATATACACTTATATAAAACCATGTGCTTACTTGCTACAAGCTATGTAGTATCTTTTGCAACTTGCTCTTATGGGAGGACAGTCTGACAGAAAAGATTAGTGGTTAACTACAAGGACACTGGAACTCAATGGCCTGTGTTTATTTTCAGGCTCTGCGACTCAGTAGCTATGTGACTTTGGGGTATTGGCTTAAATGCTCTTTGCCTCACTGGCCTGAGCTTTAAAATATTACCAGTCATAGGGTGGCTGTAGAAATGAATGAAGGAATGCCAGTAATACACTTAGTGTATCTTACAGTTAGTGGATCCTCAGTAAATGTTAGCTGTAGAGGTTAATTCTATTAGTGGTCTCTCCAGCAAACTATAACAAGCTACAGGCAGGGCCTTGTGATCCATCCTGTGCCATACTGAGGTGAACCACTCCGCAAAGGAATGTAAGATCCTTCCCATTATTCATAATGAAGCCGATTGCATTTGACTGGCTGCTGTTTGAGATGGGAAAGGAAATTTGGGGATGAAAAGGTCAAGGCAGCATCGGTTTTGGATTGCATGATAGTCTGGTGCTATAAGTCTAATGACTGATCAATGCTAATTGGCTGTCTCTGTAACTGCCCTTAAATCACTACCAGCTGCCCCTTGGAAGCTATTTTACAAGGCTCGGAAAAGAGAAGTCGTTTCTACCAATAACACTCTACAACATCCCAAATTATATTTGACTAGCCCTATATTTTATCAATATTTCTCAGGATAAATTCCCAATTATACTCAAAAGAAGATTAAAAGAAAGATGCCTGTGATATCTATACCTATATTTATCTACATGTGTATGTATTTGCATGCATTTTCATGTCTGCATCTATGTCTTTATATATAACTTAATCCAGGGAACTTGAGGAGAAAAACTTCAGTGCATTCTGGTGCGCTGAAACAAAAATGTGATGCTTCAATATGACTTTTTGCTTCTTCAGCTCTGCAAGCAGGAATGTTTCTAACATTTATCATTCTATAGCTTCTGTAGGGTCTGGAAGAGTGGTTTGCAGCACTGAGCACATATTAGAATCACCTGGGGACCCTTTAAAATAGCACTGATGTCCAATGTCCATACTTCCCTCCTGATCTTTAGGTGCCATCGGACACTGGACTTCTTAAAAGGTCCTCTAGGAGTTCTAATAGGCAGCCAGTTTTGAAAGCCTCTGACCCAGGGTCAGAATCATGCCAATAATCAGTCAGTTGTGGAAAACTCAATCTTTAAGTATTACCTTAATCTGAAATTCGATTATTCTTTCTACTTTGGGCAATCTTTAGTTTTCTAACCAATAAAGGATTTCACTGTTCTTTTTATTTTCTCCAATCCGTGTCTAGACTACACATGTGCACCAGGATTCTCTCAGTGAAATGACTTTTCAAATCTATAGACTTTACGTACTCACACATTTAGTTTCCTTGGACAAGATGGATTTTTCCATACAGACTTGTTATGTGCTCTGCCAGTTTATGAAAACAATTCACTGACAGAAATTGAAGATGGCACCACATGCATATTGAGTCGATCATTCCTAGAGTGTTAAAATCAGCGCAAAGTAAATTGCACTCAGCCCTAGGGAGATGTGCAAAAATATGCAATACCTCCTTAAAACTAATTTCTTTAAGTCATTGTGTGTCCCTTAAACATTCATCTACTTAAAACACAATGACTCATTTGTGTAAACAAGTTGCAAATAATTTGTGTGTAAAATTGAATAGAACCAAGTACACACAAACTTCCACACATGCACACAACTGTATGTATGTAAAACCTATAAGATCTGAATAAAGGATATGGTTTATATTAATGTAAATTTCCTGGTTGTGATACTATATTGTAGTTTTGAAAGATGTCATCATTGTGGGAAACTAAATGAAGGGTTCAGGATAATTAATAATTTCTATTGTTTCTTATAATTGCATGTAGTCTATAATTTTTGCAAAATACAAAGTAAAAAAAGAAGAGAGAGAGGGAGAGACACCTTTAAAGACTGGCAAATGATATAAGGCTTGGATTTGAATTTCAGTTTCATAAAACACAGGGAGCCCTGGACTCCACATTGTTCCTTATCAGTTCTAGTTCTCCCAACTACTTCAATTTCATATATAGAATATATGTAACATTTACTCAGTAATATTTACTCTAGTGTTCCAATTTTAAAATTTGCTGTGGCATCTAAATCAGACCTCTCGCCCTTAGTTATGATGCAAAAGAGCTGTAGTCTTCAGTACTTACGTCTGGTTTCATGGTCTCTCCTTCTCTCCCCACCCTCATCTTATTCTTTCTTTGCCTTACTTTCTAAATACCTCTTAATTCTATTTTGTTGCCATTCTTAGATTTTGCTTTTCCAAATTCTTCTTACTGTGTTCTCTAGATTAGAACTTTCTATTACACAGATCTTACATAAACTGCTCAGTTTTCCTAATCTCATTCTAAAATTCATTCCATCACTGCCAGGGATTGAATATCAAGAAGTGTTGGTACAAATATAACTAATGCAATTTCCTATTAGTTGCTTTAAATTGTCTCAGGGATTACAAACCTTCCACCCCCATCTTAGTGATCTGGCATTTTAATTTTTTTATACGATTCATTCCATTTTCTTTTTCTTGTTTTAAATTTTATTTTAGGTTCAGGAGTACATGTGCAAGTTTATTAAATGGGTAAACTCTTGTCACAGAGGTTTGTTGTAAAGATTATTCTGTCACCCAGGCACTAAGCCTAGTACTCATTAGGTATTTTTCCTGCTCCTCTCCCCCGTTCCACCCTCCACCCTCAAGTAGATCCCAGCGTGTGTTGTTCCCCTCCTTGTGTTCGTGTGTTCTCATCATTTAGCTCCCACTTATGAGTGAGAACATGTGGTATTGGCTTTTCTGTTCCTGTGTTGGTTTCCTAAGGATGATGGCCTGCAGTTCCATCTATGCTCCTGCAAAGAACATGACCTTATTCTTTTTAATGGTTGTATAGTATTCCATGGTGTGTATATACCATATTTTCTTTATCTAGTCTACAATTGATGAGCATTTAGGTTGATTCTATGTCTTTGTGATTGTGAATAGTGCTGCAATGAACATTTGTGTGCATGTGTCTTTATGGCAGAATGATGTATATTTATTTGGGTATATATCCAGTAATGGGATCGCTGCATCAAATGGTATTTCCATTCTTAGCTCTTTAGGGAATTGCCACACTGCTGCTCACAATTGTTGAACTAATTTACACCCTCACCAACAGTATATAAGCATTCCCTTTTCTCTGCAACCTTACCAGTACCTGCTACTTTTTCTTTTTAATAAAATAGCCATTCTGCCAGCTGTGAGATGATATTTCATTGTGATTTTGATACGCATTTCTGTAATAATCAGTGATATTGAACTTTCTTTTATATGCTTATTGGTCATATATCTGTCTTCTTTTGAAAAGTGTCTATTCATATCCTTTGCACACTTTTTAATGAGATTGTTTTTTTCTTGTATATTTGTTTTAGTTCCTTATCAATGCTGGATGCTGGATATAAGACCTTTGTCAGATGCATAATTTGCAAATATTTTCTCCCATTCTCTAGGTTATCTGTCTACTCTGTTGACAGTTTCTTTTGCTGCAAAGAAGCTCTTAAGTTTAATTAGATCCTATTTGTCAATTTTTGCTTTTGATATCTTCGATCTGACATTTTTAGACATACATACACACTTGGGTTTTTCAAAGTACTGTAACATGACCATCTTCACAGTAACCATGAAGTGACTGGCAAAATCCTTACTTTGGATGGGAATACCAAGGCAGAGAAAGGATAGGCAGGCATACTCTCTGTGTTACCGCACAAGAGAGGGCAACATTTTTATTATTTTGTTTTGTTTTGTTTTGTTTTTTGACAGGGTCGCATTCTGTCATCCAGGCTGGTGCTCAGCGATGTGATCATAGCTCATTGCAGCCTTTACTTCCTGGGCTCAAGCGATTCTCCTGCTTCAGCCACCCAAGTAGCTGGGACTGCAGGTGTGCACTACCATATCCAGCTAATTTTTAATTTTTGGGGGGACATGGGGTCTATGTTGCCCAGGTGGGCACCAAGTGATCCTCCTACTGCAGCCTTCCAAAGTGCTGGGACTGCAGGTGTAAGTGATCATGCTTGGCCTCTTACTCTTTTAAAAGATTCTTCTTGTATCCTCTACAGCTTTTTCTCCTTCGATGCCGTGCTCCATCAATGGCTGGTATATGTAAAAGTTGTCTCCAATTTACAACAAAGCTGCATTCTCAGGACTCATTTGTATAAAAAATATACCTCCCCAATGAAAACAATACTAAAAATATACTTTGGGTTTTCGGTCCCTGCCAGGACACTCCACTGGCCCTAAAATCCTGTTTACCCCGTGGTGCAGCTCAAGAAGTACAAGAATGTGATGGAAGTTGGATTCTTATTGCAACCTTCAAGTCCGATCTCTGGGGCAGTAGCCCCAGCCTCTCTGGTCTTTGATGAAGAATGGAGGCTGGAGACCAGTGTGAGGTGACCAGGCTGTGCAGCTGATTGGCTGGGATGTAGCCTCAGACAATAGAGTGGATAAGAGCTCCCAGGAAATTCAGGCCTCAGAGACCGAAGAGAGTCAAGCCCAGGGCCACTGGCATGGGTGCTCAAGTTGTAGGGTGGCGGCAGCAGCCACTGAAATAAATCAAAGTATTTCACCCCCAAATAACCCTTCTTTGACATATTTAGAGATGGCTGTTTAGAGGTTCTATAAATAACAGCCCTACAAGGCTGTCTTTTGTGGGGGAGATTTGCATCTGTAGATGTAGAGAAAATCTGCATTGATGCAGCTAGGTTTTCTCTGACATCCACTTCCTGTCCCCAGTGTCTGGATCTAGGAAAAATTAACTGAAAGCCTGACACCTTTAAGGTCTTAAAGAAACAGTCACCATCTATTCTCTCTAAAGGCTGCTAACTGAGAGGTTTCATCTGCATACCAAGAGCACCTTTGCTAATCAGGACTTCTCCCCCTCCCATAAATTGTGTTACCAGGATCCCCTACCCATTCTTTCTGTAACCTCAAGATGGCAAAAAAGCATCAAGCAATCTTCCACAGATAGCCTTGATAGACTGCTTCTATATCTCTACCATTGTGAATAGTGCTGTGATAAATACACAAGTATCTTCTTCATATAATGATTACTTTTTCTCTGGGTATAGTGGGACTGCTTGGTCAAATGATAGTTCTATTTTTAGTTCTTTGAGAAATCTCCATACTGTTTTCAGAGGAAAATACCTCCATACTGTAACAGAGGTCGTGTTTATTTACATTATCACCAACAGCATATAAGTGGAATACTATTCAGCCACAAACAAGAATGCAATCATGTCTTTTGCAGCAACATAGATGGAATGAAAGCATTATCTTAAGTGAAATGACACAGACACAGAAAGACAAATGCCACATCTTCTCATTTATAAGTGTGAACTAAATGTATACCCATGAACATAGAATGTGTAATAATTAACAGTCAATACTTGGAAGGGTGGGAGGGTCAGAGGGTGGGAGAGTGGGAGGAAAGAGAAATTACTTAATGGGTACAATATATATTATTTGGGTGATGAATACCCTAAAAGCCTTTATTTCTTATGCTTTTTTTTCTTAGGCATTTTTTTCCGATTCATCAGCAGTTATGAGTCAATTACATGTCAAACTGGGGATGTACAGGCCTCTCAAAACTCTTCTTAGATATTGGAGATTTAAAGGCTTCCATAGTACGAAATATTGAAAAACAGATAGGAGTGAATGCTTATTGGCATTGCACATATCTACAATTTTAGGAATAAATATTGGTGGCAAAAATAACAGCCTAAAATTGTATATCCCTGACTTAAAATACCACTAAAACCATCAGGAGTTACAATTGTAAACATGATGATAGAAATCCAAAGTGTTGATTGTCAAACTCCAAGATACTTTCATTAGGATGAAGTGCTGTCTTGTTAACATTTACCAGCCCTCACATTCCATTAACACTGACTTGGAAAGAGGCTTTTTGAATCTCCTTGGCAGCAGAAGCTGTCAATTTTTCTTCTTAAATGCAGGAACGTTTCTTTTCTTTTTTCTCTTTCTTTCTTTCTTTTTTTTTTTTTTTTAAATTTTTGGAAACAGGGCCTTGCTTTGTTGCCCAGGCTGGTCTCAAACATTCAGAACTCAAGTGATCCTTCAAATTCAGCCTCCCAAGTAACTGAGACTACAGGTGCATTCCACTGTGCCCAGCAAAAATGTTTATTAAAGAAATAAATGAGTTGACTACTTGATCTGGTTTAAGGATACTTTATTATTGAACCAGTATGTACAAACTCTAACATGAAAATAATGACTCACAGAATATCAAGACTATTTACAATACTTTTTTGTTTTTTTACAAAACATTTTTTACAAGATTACTTCTCTCTAAATAACATGACAGACATACACAAAAATCCAACTTTTTTATTACATACATAAATAAATATTGACTTTAAATGACCACTGTAAGGGACATGAATTCTACAGACCATTTGGATGAGAAGGTAGCAGTTTTGTTATCTGCACACTACAATATAATTAAGGAAAGGGGAAAATAACTTTATATAGACCTCTGTTAATCATTCTGTAAATCATATAACTCGCTAAAATATTCAGTAGAGGTAAGACAGTCATGAGAATCCTCTCCGTACCTGATACCGAGTCTGGCCATGCAAAACCATAGTAAGAGTCAACATCTTTATAGATCTGTTTATATCTTGTAATAAACTTTAAAGTACATGCAACAGATATTTAGCTATTGTGTTCTGCTTATAATGCGAAAGTTAATATAGTAAGTTTTAGAGTTATTTGCAACCATAGAAATGAGTAAACTTGAAAAACCACGGCATAAGAAAGGGCATTAAATAAATAAGTCAATATCACAAATGACATTTATGGATACATAGGGCAAAATTAGTATTTGTACTTGTAAGATACAGACACAAGTCACAATTCCATCTTTTAATCAGGTTGTTTAGTGGACATAAAAGACACAGTTTAGGCCTTTGAAGTCAACCATAATAACATCTTAGCTGTCCCTTAGATTTTGGGACTCGCTCTAGAAATTTACTGGGTTTCTTACAAAGGCCAAATTCTCATCTACTGAATAAAGATCATTCTCTAGCAATGGTTCTCAACCAGAGGTACCGACCCTCAGGGCGCAGTTGGCAATATCTGGAGACATATTTGGTTGTCTCAACTTGGGGGAGGGTGCAACTGGCCTCTGGTGAGGAAAAACTATGGATGCTACTAAAAACCTACAGTGCACAGGACAACTCCTCACAACAGAGAACTAACCAGCCCCAAAAGTCAATAGTGTTGAGGTTGAGATGAACTTCTGTATACAATCAGCTATGTATCTAAGGTTTTCAGGACATAGATGTATTTCTAATCTTTGAACTTTGTTTAATACACATTACAAAAAAATTACCTGCCAAAACCTTTATCTTGTCTAACATGTCATATTAAAATAGTGAACAAGTGAAAGGAGCACACGGTTTGCAAACATAATTCTATGGCATTCCAGGTAGAAAAACAGGGTAACACAGATAAATCATCATTAAGGAGCAAATGTAGTAAATAAAAATAATGCATGTAACTGCAATGTATATCAAGTTAGCCACCTGTATTTGATAACAATATTTTTGATGAGCTCAATTTTTTAAACAGTCAATAGAATTACTGGATACTTTTTTCTCACATTAGAGAAATGCATCTAATTTCAATAAAACATATTACAGAATTAGGCACCAAAACTATGTTTGTTTAAAAACATAGATTTTATCCTTTATTAGAGCAATCACCGTTTTAAAATTCAAAAAATTGCAACCATATTTTTGATCATTTGAATATTGGAGCTTATTAAAATTCACAAGAGAAACACTTATTACCCCATTAATAGGATTTTTCTTCTAATAACACCAATAAAATTTAAATTATTTATTTATGGCAAAATTAGAAGCCCATAAGAGCTGGTTTAGACTTTTTAAGGGACACGTAAGCTTCAGAATCACCATATGAACTAAAGATATCTGTCCAATCTCTATTACCCAGACAAAAGAAGCATGATTAAATTTTGTAAAATTAAATTTATGTAATAATTGAAGAATATTTTGTAGCTATGTATAGACTCCCAGCATTTTTAACTATACAACAGTACAAAAATTTGCTGGCATCAATATTTGGATTTGTTCATGACAAATTCATGTAAAAGATAAATAGATAGCCAATAATGAAAAATTTTAATTTTTGAAAGTTTAAGAACTTGAAATTCAGATGCTGGTAATGGCACTAGAATAAAGCATAGTTTTAGAGAAGATATCTATGGTATCAGTTTATTCAAGCTTAGGGATGTTTTTAAATGAAGACTGTTTTCCATTTTTACCATTCAAAAATTATTAGAAGCAGGTAATTTTACAACTCAGTGTGATAAATCCAGCCCAGCTGTGACAGTAGCTGCAGAAAACCATTCAGAACCTACATAAACTTTCATTCTGAGGTGTCCAATTTAAGTTACATGTACAAGGCTGCAAAACATTCCTGCAATATCCACTTTTCATAGAGTTTAACACACAGGAAACAGGTTTCAATATCTATTATTGGGTATCCATGTTTATAAATGTGTTTCTAAATACATGCATCAACATCATAAAAAGTACTTTCTCTGCATTTTAATTTGCATTTGTCTTTAGACACTGCAGTGAAGCCCCGTGGAGTCAATGACTTCTGAGTTATCCACTCTTTCCAGGAATGGTCAGGCATATGCATGAATTCAGGAAACAGTAAAACAACAAGAAGCAAGTACGATTGTCAAAATCTAAGGATAAGGTTTCCGATTTTCTGTTTTACATAGGTAGGTAATGACATGAGGGCATCTTTCTTTTACAGTGTTTAATTTTGACAAATCACTCTTTTCTCAGAATCAGCATTGATGGGGAAAACATATGATCCTTATGACCTTTAAAACAGCTATATCTTTACTCACCATTGGTGAGCTATGAAAATGATTTCTTCAGGGATTCATGCTCAAGGTATATTCATGTACATGCATGTGTCTGTGTGTATATAGACACACGTGTCTATGCACATTTCAAACCATGTATGTGAGCATTTTTTCAAGAAAAAAACAGTATTAAACATCTCTGCATTTTAGGTTGTTACAATACACACTGCAACACTCTATACTGATAACATGTTTTGACTTAAGTTCATGCTACAAGGGAGTAATTTGTAGCATAAAATTTTCCATAAGGTAAGATGTAATAGATTTGAACACATATAGATGAATTAAATGCAAGTAACTGTCCTTCTCTATCAATCAAAGCCCTTTTTTATAACATTACCAATACAATTCTAGCATATAAGAGCTTGTTTTAAGAAAAGGCAAATCTCTGCAAAGATCTAAACATGCTCAATAGTTCGGATTTTTTTCATTTGAAGCAAGAAGTTTTGTGAATTTTCAGATGGTGAAACAAAAGTGCACCAACAGCTATTATCTGTATTGAGGAAAATAAGGGAAAATATAAATAAGATAATGTATCAGGAAAATCTCTCACATAATAAGATCAAATATTAAAAAGCATCCCTAGGAAATAATTTTCATTTCTCCAAGGTAAAATCTGGTTAGCAGCTTATTTCATTGAGTTTCTCTGTTTTAGATGTCTTTTGTAAATCATAATTTATAGAGGGAACTTTCATTTACCTTTGTGTAAAAAGCAGCATAAGATACTTAAAGTAGGAGCATTTTTAGATTTAAATTCACTGGTATATTTTAGATTACATATTTTCATTTACAAATCACCTAGGATAAAAATGATCTTATGAAAGATTTGAATAAACAAAGCTGTATAATCTGATTTTTCATATCAAATCAATAATTTAGTCAAAAATATATTTTATTGATTAGATTTATGCTTAGTGTTATGTATGAAATGTGTATTTGTTACTCTACTTTTTTGTGGGGAGTTTGGTGCTCCAAATTCAGGGAAAACTGAGTTCTGCTGTAATTCAATAGAAATGAGCGACACCATACATGAAAACAGAATTTAAACAGGCCTATTCTTCATTTTCTCCATTCTTGTAGGGAACTGGTATCTGTCTTCACCAGTCTACTGTTTCTCACTTGTCTCCAGATGCATCTGTGATTGACAGAAGTTCTTCCTACACTAAAGTCACATTGGAGAGTCAGGGCCTCTGAGCAGTTCCCATTGCCTCTGGAAGTGTGCATGTCTCGTGGCCAAAGTTCAACAAGCTTACACATCTGTGCATTTTAAAAAAATCTTCTTGAATAGTTTAGTATCTTTCTGGAGAAGGCTTGTAATGATGTGGATGATGATGCTTAAGATGAGATCCTAAAAAGTGACAAAATATATCAGTCACATCCCTTTACACATATCAAATAAATGACTGAATTACTTTTATTTGTAGAAAAAACACGAGATCCAGGCAAATGTTCCTTCCTATGACCCCATCTTTCCTATTCTGAATCTGAATGTACAAACACATTCTTTCTCTCTTTTCCGTTTTTCTTTCTCCTTGATGCCTTCCCAAACCATAAAATAACAGGAAAAAGAAAACAAGTTCCTTTCCTTAAGCTCACAATTATTCAATCAAACCATAATCCTTTCTTATTTGCTCAAAGAAGTTTTAAAAACTACCAACAACTTTTGTTAAATGCAATTTCTATGAAGGAATATCAGAAGAGCATTTTATCTGACAAAAATTTTAGAGGCTATCAAGCTCTCCCATTGTGATAGTTTTTGTTTTCCTTTTGTCTCTCTCTCTCTCTCTCTTTCTTTCTTTTTTTGAGATGGGGATCTGCCTGCCTCGGCCTCCCAAAGTGCCAGATTTACAGGCATGAGCCACCGAGCGCGGCCTAGTTATTGTTTTTCTTCAAATTATAAGCATACCGAGTTATTAGGGCAAATTTATTCTGTTAAAACTATGACTAATTCTCAATGTTTTATCCACTCGCTACTCATTAGACACTGGTTTTTACATTTAAGCTAGAAAATAAAGTAAACGAAGTACATAATTTAAAAATCAGCAAGAGGCTGTTTTGAAAATCTAGGTGACAATTTTCTTTTTCAATTTGACTTGATCTAGCGATAATTGAAGTAGGTGGACTTGCGTCATATCATGAAGAAAATTCATGACATATATTACAGTAATTAATATCAATGTGACAAGAAAATAAGTTCCTTAGCAAAATATTATTTCCTATATTTTGATATTTGAAAATCTTGATTTAAAAATATTTCAGATTGATATGAGACTATAGATTTTTTCCCATATGTATTTATGGTTTAAAGGACAAGGAAGAAAGCATGCATGATATAGGGAAAAATGCAAGGAAGGAAAGAAAAGGAAGGATGGAGGAAAAGAGAAAAGAAGAGAGGGAAAGAAGGAGGGAGGGAGAGAGGGAGGAAGAAAGGAAAAAAGGTGGGAGCAAAGAAAGGGAGAAAAGGGGTGAACAGGGAGGGAGGGAGAAAAAGAGCAATTAAGCATCAACTATGCAATTTATACTGCAGGTACCTGGAATAGATCCAGTAAGTCCGTACAAACAGGGAGAAAGAATTTCAGATGACCACAATTTCCCTATCTCATAGAAACCTGTAGTAGTGTATTTATTTTTCATTTTCTGGCAAGACTTTTTTCTGTGTCCATAAGACCTGACAGGACACCTTAATGCCCTGGCACCCCACTCACTGTGCGCTGAAGAGGGTGGGAGCTCTGGCGTCCGGAACGTCTTGATGGTGGCTGGCCCCTCCCCTCCAGAGGTCAGCACTTGCACTTCCAGCCGGTAAAGAGTGGACGGCCTCAGATTGGGCACTGTTAGGACATAGTGATCCTAAGGGGGCAATGTGAAAGAGGGCGCTGACCGACAACCTTTCAGAGACAATGCACAGTGCCAGATAGGCGAGGACAGTTCTTCCCCCACTCGAGAGTATCACACACAGGCAAGTTTGGTTGCTTTGTAAAGGCAAAGACTGTTTTTTCTCATTTATGGGGGTTCTCTGCCATATGATTTCTTAGCACCTCACTCAATTCTTGGCAGCCTAAGGCGCTTGGCAGAGTTAAAATGTACCGAGATGCCAGTTCTCAGGGCTCACTCCTGGGATTTTATTTATTTTTTGATTCTTTAACATAAGACTTTCCCATGGTTTAAAGTCTTCAGCTGCACATCTTGTGATGTGAATTCCTGACAATCCAAATTTCAGTGAATGAGCCAACTGTTTTTCTTAAAACACAGTATCTGTCAATGCCCATAAGTAAAAATACTTATTTTTATGCCAACACATTCTTCTCAAAACTCAATAAAACCTAGTACATTTAGAATAACTACTCTCTAATTCCATGGAATTTTTCCTTCTGATATTTAAGTTGTGTTTCTTTTTTTTCCTTCTCTTTTTGAATTTTTTAATAGTGGTTGGCTATTCTAAGGACATTTTCAGAGAGTTGGTAAAATCCCACACATGATTTTTTTTTTTTTTTTGAAGCCAAGGAATTAAGTTGCCTGGAAGACAGGCCAACTCATTACGGGCTTGAGCCAAATTTGAAGGTGGGGGGAAGAAAGACAAACAAGTTTCTTTTAGCTATACCCGCCCCCTCCCCCGCCCAATTCAACACTTCAAACAGGGCATGTCCATTTGAACCAGAGAGACATGAGGTTAACAAAGACAAGAAAGTGGCTCAGTCACTTAGATACAAGATGGGGTAAGGCCTTTTCACGAGTTGGCTCTAGCCAACAAACTTTAGATGGCAGCTTTTGCTGCTTCTTAGCTATGCACAGATATATTTGTGATGTGTTAATGCTTGCAAAGGATACACTCAGGAGAAGAAAATGCAGAAATAAGACTCAATAGTACAGCACACAGAATGACAGAGGTAGCCATCTCTAAAAGTCATTTAAAAAGAGCAGTAGATACCAATGACAAGGACATAGTACAAGAAGGGTCACCTACGGAAGGCAGGATCTGGGACTGCGAAATAATGCTGTTGGGTAGGCTGTTCTGTCTGCTTTCCGTAGTGACCTCAGCCCAAGTCACTTGAAACCCAGTCATGAGCTGATAGAGATTGGCCTTGGCCATCTTCCAAGAAAAATGGCCGGTGATGTTCACATCCTGGACGATGAATGAAGCAGAAAGGTTCTCAGGCTTAGCTAGCACCTTAGAAAGAACATGACCTGCAGGAATGCAAGAAGGAAAACCAGGATTAGGCTACTGGAGAAGGTGTGACCATGGGATCCACTGTATATTCATTGTAGGAATTTTCAGCAGCCAGTCTATGGGATGATATTAATAGAAGCAATCTGACCTCGTTCTTTAAACATGGGTTCAGGCAATCACCCCTTTGACATATAGGGACAGGCTGAGTAGGAATCGCATCACTATAACTTTGTGCAACGTTTCTTCCAGTCCTTCAGGGATCCTTTCTTAGAATGTTCTTTTGAAGATGGAAGCAGGAGAGCAGTTTAGACCCTGGCAAGACTAAACTATTTCTTAAAGAATAGTGATGACTGCAGTGAGAAGGTAAATATTAAAGTTGTTAGAAGAGTTATTAAATCCAGGGCTTTTTTTTTCCCTCATTTTTTTAGAGGTGGGATCGCACTATGCTGCCCACGCTGGTCTGGAACTCAAGGGCTCAAGTGATTCTCCCATCTCAGCCTCCCAAAGTACTGGGATTTCAGGCATGAGCTGCCATGTCCTTCCAAATCCAGGGCATTTAAAGAGTTTTTCCCATGGCAAGACAGGCTCTTTGGCAAGGAGGGGATGGAAGGTATAGATGTCAGGTTTGCTGGGTTGGCACAGAAAGTGTGCGAATATAATCCACAGAGCAAAGGGATGGGATAAAAATGAAATAATTATATCAAACTTTGCCAAAACACAAGCGGCATCTGAATGTTTCCCTTCATTTCCAAAGGGATAACATTACTATCAAAGGACATCTTTCCAAGGTTGTTAGGCTTATAAAATAACACATTCATTCCAACGTATCTTCCTTCCACATTGGGCCATCATAACACAACTTAGAAAGAGGGACACTTTTGGTTTTTACAGTCTTGTGAAATGCAGTTTGACAATGTTTGGAAAGTGCTGCTGACACCTTAGACCTAGATGTGGGGAAGTCCTTCAGGTGAAAACGTACCTGCTTCTCCAGGGCAGCCCATGGGCTTATGGCTCTTCCCCTTAAGAGCAGAGCATGGTGGAGTAGTGAAGAAGATGGTTTCTGCCTTGGAGTGACCTTTTGGCCGTATTGGTTGAACAGTCACCTTATACTTGCAGGAAAATGATAAATCTTGAAGAATTACATAATTTTCCTAGAGCAAGAGAAAGACAATATGCTACTAATAAATCTCATTAGGGATTATAAAACACTGGCAAGAATTGAAATCATATTCTATCCAACAAGGATGTTTTCCCATATAGTGTGTGCAATATGGCTTTTATAAAAAGTACAAAGGAGACACTGTGTACATTTTGATTAATGACAATTGTGAAACACTCCCATGGCCGTGGGATATACCCTCTAAAATTCAACAGTATTGTAATAATTCCTCATCAAAGCAGGATACTTCTCAGGTCACAACCAGCATTTTTGAGTTGGGGGCAGCGCAGGTAGTGGTGTAAAGCTGTAAATACAAACCCAACTGTTTTCTGTTAAAAAAAAAATAAGTCAGGCCTTTCTGAGACATAGAATTCATTTATATATAAATTTTTCTGTTAAAAAATGATGATTTTTTTTTTAGCAATGTAATTTTCCCCTTTTTGGAGTGCTGTTACTGTTTTCTGCCATAATGTTGTGATTAAATATAAATAAAAGAAAAAAGCTAAATGGTAAGGAGTCAGGGGCTAGGAATATAAGTTTATGATAATGTTAAAAGATGACATTTCCTGTGATAACAGATGTGTAGCTCTGTTTCTTTTATATTTGGCTAAGTTACGTGTATCCATTCTATTTTGTATTTATTAATTCTTAATGTATATGTCCAAAAGGTGCAGATGGATAGCTGGGCATGGTGACTTGTGCCATAGTCCTAGCTACTCAAGAGCCTGAGGTGGGAGGATTGCTTGAACTCAGGAGTTTGTGACCAGCCTGGGCATCATAGTGAGATCCCATGGTTTTTATGTGTTTTATTTAAAATTATTTTAAGAGAGAGAAAAAAAGGTACAGATGGAATATCTCTAGTACTCATTGAATTAAGGGTAGGGGATCTTGCTAGAAAGCAGCAGGGCTGACGTGGAAAACGTAAGACAAGAATTAAAATAAAAACTGAGGCTTCAGTGATTTACCTGAATGAGGAGTGGAAGTGGCTACAGGTGACACAGCACTGAATGTGCAAAAAAAAAACAGGGAGTGGCCTCCAGGGGTGCTGACCCTTCATCCAGATGGTGACAGGAGATGGAGTACACCCAACTATGCAGCCAGTTAGCACAAACAGTGAACAGAAAACAAGCCAATCTGGACAACGCAAGCCCAACCCAAGGCCGCCATGTCTCTTTGGGAATCTGAACTGCTTTTCTTTGGGAATAAATCTGCACTTTATGTGGGACTATATTGGAATCTAAGGTTAGCTATTAAGGATGGTGTTTTACAGATATTTCAAGATTGCTTTCAGGTTGCATAGGAGGCAGACGTCTGCAGCAGTAAGTGGATTAGCAGATACTCCATTGTAGCATAAAAACAAATTATAATAATTGGGTCTAAAGGTTTAAAAATAAATACAGACAAGTTCTAAGCTCCTAGAAGGATAATTTTTCAGGATTTTGATTTTCATTTCTACCAGATACATTACATCTGCTTAGCAAATAGTTCTTACCACTTTCAGAGTTCCTAAAGATGATAAGCCTAAGATTGGGGAACTACACTGACATAAGGCCAGTTCTACAAGGTTCTGAGGCATGCACATATAAGTAAAACAAATAAAAACCTCACCCCTCTGCCCACAAAATATTAATAAATTCCACTTCTGTTTATTTCCTTCTCTGCTTTTCAAATAGATTTCCCTATTTAGAATGTCTGTTTAATTTTTTTACTGAAGGTCACATACATTGGAGCTAATTTAAGGATAAATAAAAGGAGAAACTTCGGTGAACATGAGACAAATCAAATCCAGTAACAAAGAAAAAGAAGCTGTGTATTTCTGAAAATCCAGTGACTTGTTTTATCACATTCTCTTAAAAGTATGCCAGCAGGTATGGTTCTTAAAATATTGTACTTGTTGCTTTAGAAAATGTTCAAAAGAAAAATGTTCTAGTTACATATCACAAATCGAAACATTGTATATTTGGGGTCATGTTTTTGGATTTTGCAAACTGTCCTGAGGTATTACATATAAATTGCTGTCATCAGCACTTTGTATACTACAACGATCTCTTAAACATTTTGTGTTGGTTTGCTGATTCTAATCTATAATTCATGCATTAACTCCAAAATATTTGGAATAACATTTTGGGCAATATTGACAGAGTTCCTATCCTCAGAGAGTTTAATGTTCTCTTAAAGCTAAAAGTCAGAATATTGGTGCATGCTATACAGAACAGGGAGTTTCTTTCACTAATTGAGCTGATGGCAGTTACGCACATGGTGGCAAATGATAGAGGAGTCACACAGAAATTCACTTGTACAATGACACCTTTAGATCACAGTGCCATGCCAAAATTCAGAAAGTAATTCAAAGGTTTTGTCCAGTTAAGATGAAGCATACAGACATTCAGACATATTTCCCCCTGAAATATGGGAGTTCTTTAAGAATTGTGTCTTTAGTCTCTGCACTTTAGGTCTTGCTCCATATTGATAACAGAGTAAGTTCCCAGTGCAATGGTGTGAATGGATAAAAGAATGAGTGGGTATAATGACCATTCTGTTTTCTGCTTCCATCGAGTCATTATTCAATAGCTAATTTGTGAGAATGAGTTATCTGTCTAACATGTCTACTTTGTACATCCTCCTGTCAAATCATGTTCACAGATCAAGTTGACCTAGAGATCATGTCCTTACTTGGGTCATGTCAGATGATGCCTCTGATCCGGTTGTTCTGTTGTGGGCACATGCTTCAGGAAACCACTGCACATGATATCGGTTGACAATGGGATCTATAACACAAAAACATACAAACAAAAATAACAGGCTGGATGTTACATTCCATGTAGTCTGGGGTTCTTAAACTTGAGAGGAGAAAAGGAGAGGAAATGAAACTCTATCAGTGACCAACAAATACACAGGTGAGCCAAAGGAAGTGTGATTCTGATTACTTAATAATCATAATAATTAATAAGTAATAATTCTGATTACTTAATGATTAAGAACAAAGTAAGGGAAAAAAGTAACACACTGCCAAGGGAAAACCTGTGCCGAAGAAGTGCAAGTACTAAGTAGAAAAAAAATTAGTAAAGTCATAGCAAAATTATTCCAAAGACGTCTTGGGAATAACCTAGCCCTGGTTTTTACAATAAGCAAAGTCCTACAGGGAAAGGTAACACTTAGCAACAGCTCTCGTAATTCCTGTTGTAAAAGAGAATCATCCTAAGTTTCTCAATCCTACCTTTTTAATAAATAAAGATGAATTAGTATTGAACCCACACAAGAACAAAAATGTTTCCTTCACACTTGCAGAATTGCCTGTCCAGGCTTATCTCCTGTTACGTACTGCCACAAAGAAGTTCTTTTGTCAAAAGGACAGGGGCGTATGCTTCCCCTTCCCCTTAACCAAGTGCATCCTGGCATTTCTGTATGGCTGATCCCTACTGTAACATGACTTGGTGTTCTCAAAGACAGGCCAGAAGACTGACCCTTTAAACTTTCTTCACTTTGGACAATAAAATCGGGGGGGAGGGGGGGAGAAAATGATGACAAACTCATTGAGTGTGGGAAAGCAGGCCTTGACAGTATCAGGTTTATTAATCACCCCAGTGTGTCTGAAGGGTTGTGCAACGGCACCAAATGGCACCATTTTGCGAGTGATTAACATCTTGTCCCCAATATCATGCCAAGTGTTTGATGGGGGTTTTCAGAGGAGAAAACTTTGATGAAATTGGGTTGATCTAGTGGGAACTTTGCTTTGAGCACTTTGGAACCAGAAAATAAGAACTTTAAATCAGAGAAAGCAAACAGATATAAAAGTGGGCACTCAGGGCATTTAGTTAAAAGAGAAATCACGTACTAGAGGTTTTAATTTTTACATAGCAGACATCAAGCATTTATTTTTTTTAAGGAATTGTAGGCTATGCACAAGGCTGAAGTCAATCAGTGAGTGTGTCCATGTTCTTCCATTCAAAAGCAGTGAAATTATCACACAGGAGTGGTTGCTGCCCTCCTGAATTTTACATAGTAATGGGGCCAATAATAACAAACAGAGAATAAATAAAATGCTTAAATAAGAGAGGGGTTATGTTAGAAGGTAATAAGTCTGCATATAAATACAGAAGGTAAGGGCAGTAGGGTGGATTGACAAAAAGGGCTGATTTTACATAAGGCGGCTGGTGTGTGTTCACTTTGGAGTCAGGACTTGAAGAAGGTGTAGCGGTGGTTAGCGGCGCTGCACAGACCTGTGAGGAGGGCATTCTTGGCCAGCCCTACCCAAAAGAACTGGCGGTTGTGATCAAAATATTCTGCCTGTGGTAAACTCTAGTCACCTGTGCCTATAAAGCACTTCATATGTCCTCTGTGCAACAGACAAATTAAATTCTTAATTGTTTCATTTTAATTAATTTAAATTTAAACAGCTGCATATGGCCATGGTTACAATATTGTGCAGCTTGGCTGTACCAGCAGGGAATACACAGCACGTGTCAAAGTGCTAACATGAGAACAGAGCATGACCAATGACTGAGGGTCTTTGGTGAAGAGCAGTTAGGGGCCTTTGGGTGGGTATATTACAGCAATACAAGGAGGCTTGGCTGCCCTGGGGATCCTCCATATCCTAAAAGTCCTTTACATATTTTCCGATGTAATTACATCTTCATAGAAGGCAACATCAAGAGTGACACATAGGACACTCCTTTTGGGTTCCCTCCCTTTCGTCAGCCCTAAATCCTGCCATGTCTGAGTTCATTGCACTTTCTTCTTTTCTCCCTGGGTAACCTCCATGAATCACTTCATTGATTCCCACGGTTTCAAACATTTTTCTGCTGACAGCTCCCAAATGTCTACCTCCACTTGAGCTATTCCACTGAGGAGCTGGTGCTCCCTCCTTCCTTTCCCATGTGGAGGCCTTCCGAACTCAACATTGCTGAAGCTACCATGTTGATTTCTGCCCTTCAATAACCCCTTGCATTTATGCTTTTCTTTCTGGCTATAGGATGCAGAATTTCGGCCCCACACATGACCTTCAAGGACGGTGGATGGGCTTCAGCAACTCCAGCAGCCTCGGTGAGCCTCACTCCCTCTATCTGAAAATAAGGACACTAAGTGAGTCAATGCAATAGGTTTGGGGTGAGTTTTAAATCAGTTCACGTACTGGTTTTCTACAGCTGCTGTGACAAATTACCATGAGCATAGTTGCTTAAAACAATATAAATATCTTCTCTTCTGGAGGTCTGAAATGGGTGTCACTGGCCCAAAATCAAGGTCCCGGCAGGGCTGTATTCCTTTCTGGAGGCTCCAGGGTAGAATGTATTTTCATGATTTTTCAGGTTTCGAGAGGCTTCTGGCATTCCTCGGCTGGTGGTGCCCTTCCACCAGCTTCCAAGTCAACACTGCGCTGAGTCCTTCACACCACGCCATCTCTCTGGTTCTTGAACTCTGCTTCCCTCTTCTACTTTTAAGGACTTTCGTGATTGTATTCGTTTCCACCCAAATAATTAAGGGTAATGTCCCCATCTCAGGATTGGCTTTCAGTCACTGAATGGCTCTTCTCTACCCTCTGTATAAAGACATTGATATTCCTTATGCTGGCTTCCAGGTCTGACTGCCTCTGCATATTCATCTCATGCAGAGACTCCTCTCATTCCCAATGTTTTGTTTAACTCTGTGGTTACTGCAGGAATCCCTGTCAACCCCATTTGGATAGAGCTCCATAACTACAAAGATAATGCGTATTTGCTGTCACTGTTGCATAAGCAAAGATGAGCAAGGTGCCTGGCCGGTGATAAAAACACAGTAAACATTTAATGAACGACTAAGTGAATGAAGATATACCCATTGAAATTCACTTTTATTTCACTACTCATTCTGGCAACAGTGAAAAGAATTCCTTATAAACTAATATATGGAAGAAATAGTGTGAAAAGACATGATATTACATAAGATAATTAAAAGCAATGTGAGAAAGTAAAATATAAATTAAATTTAGATTAAAAATGCCCTGAAAGTATTGTAAATGGCACCCCCAAATGACCAATATGGGGAAATTTATTTTTAAAAACCAAGCCCTAACAATGCCCACACTGATTTATATGATTTGAGCTCAATTTTAACAGGTCAGTTCATAAATAATTGCTTCAATGGAAGACATTTATACAAACATCTTGTCCTTAGCTTTATCTTGCCAATTACTAAAATCCTGAGCTTGTATTTTAGGTTATGACTGCAGGTCTCAGTCTGTAACTAGAATATTAAAAATAGCACAGTTCAGGCTGGGCGTGGTGGCTCATGTCTGTAATCCCAGCATTTTGAGAGGCCAAGGCAGGTGGATTGTCTACGGTTAGGAGCTCGAGACCAGCCTGGCCAGCATGGTGAAAAAATGGATGTGGTAAAATCCACAGCATTTTACAAAGCCAGTGTGGTGGTGCATGCTTGTAATCCCAGCTACTCGAGAGGCTGAGGCAGGAGAATCTCTTGAACCCAGGAGGCGGAGGTTGCAGTGAGCTGAGATGGTGCCCATTGCACTCCAGCCTGGGCAACAAGAGTGAAACTCTGTCTCAAAAAAAAAAAAAAAAAAGCATAGTTCAATCAAACACTTCCTGAAGGGCTATATATGAAAATTCTGTGCTAAATACCCAATTGATCTGGTTCCTTAGCTTAATTCCTTCCACAAATAAATGACATTACAAAGAAAGTACTTGAAAAGTATTTTTAAATGATAAAAAATTTACTTGTAATATGCTTCAACTATGATTCAAAAATTAGATGGATCTAACTTTCTTTTCAAATAGATCTAACTCACAGCGTCTGGCATAAATGAAGGGCTCTAAAATTTTTTATTAAATGTGAATTCAGTATACAAAAGTCTAATGACCGAGAATGATGGGGTTATTGACAGAGCTCTGAGAAAGAGGCAATCCTTGGGTTCTCCAGAATAATAATTGCTGTAAAAAGAATTGTAAGTCACAGCACTAGGGAAGGGGGCACACACTTAGAGAGGTGTCACAGAATGCCAATTCCATCAGGGCAGGGATTTCTGTCTGCCTCTTTGTGGTGTTTTAGCATTGCAAATGGTGACTGCATACAGTAGGTGCTCAATAAAGATTAGTTGAATGAAGTCCTCTCATGGATCAATGCCTCATACTCTTTCTATCTGTAAAAACGATTTGGCAAAACAGAACTTTCTGATGTTGTACAACTAAAATAAGAATTTTTGATTACCACATAGACACTTCTACTTAAAGTAGAAGCATGAATGTTTCCTTTATGTCTGAGCTAACTTCACATTTATGTTGTTAAAACACAAAGTCTAGAGCTAGAAAACCAGCAAGGTGCAATGGCTCATGCCTTTAATCCCAGGGTTTTGGGAGCCTGAGGCTGAAGGATCACCTGAGGCCCAGAGTTTGAGACCGTCTTGGGCGACATAGCAAGACCCCATCTCTACAAAAAATATATTATTTAAAAAATTAGCTGGACGGATGGGCACAGTGGCTCACACCTATAATCCCAGCACTTTGGGAGGCCAAGGTGGGCAGATCACTTTAGGTCAGGAGTTCAAGACCAGCCTGACCAACATGTTGAATCCCCGTCTCTACTAAAAATACAAAAATTAACTGGGCATGGTGGCACATGCCTGTAACCCCTGCTACTTGGGAGGCTAACCCTGTTTCTATGTAAAAAAAAACAGAAAGAAAGCTAAGAAAGCCAGAAAGCCTAAAACAATTGTTTATTCTATTACACAGTAAAAATGAACCAATGCCAATATAATAATAAAATTATTAACAAAATTAGCTAAGTGAAATTATTTGTTTTAAAATAATGTTTGTTCTACAAATGCAATGTTGAAAATATTTACCTTCCCCCAGAGCATTCACTATTATAACCTAACTACTATATGTATTAAGTAGAGAAAGCTAATATTTAAGGTTTAATTTATTTATCTATAAAACTACATACTACATCCTAATAACTGAAACTGTCTCTGGGAAATTTTTAGGGAAATGAACAGATTTGTGCTTTCAGTTCCTAACTCCAAGTCCAAAAGCAATATTTTGCCCACCATCACTTTTAGGAAATGTGACATAAGAATCCAATTCTGTTTATAATTGAGTTTTGATTAATGAACAAGATTCTTTCGTTCCCTTATTTGCCAAAAGCATTCACTCTCCTTTTAGGTTTTCAACTCAGTGTATCCACAATTGGACATAAATTATAATTCAAAAATATTCAGCTACTTGTCAAGGAGTTAGAAACTACCTTAGATGGGTCTATTGAGTTACATACAGAGCAGATAATTTTTCATTTTACAAAGTCAAAAAGTCCAAAAAATCCAGCCAAAATGTTCTTTCCCATGACAGAAACTGTGCTGATATTCACATTCTGTGCAGCACTCCTAGGCTACTCATACTGTGAGTCCATTGCAAAGGTCTCCTTTCCTACATGTGTGATAATTATGAATAAGGACATGTTTTATGAATGTCTGGGGAAACTTTGGTTTGGGATTCTGTAGATCATGGTGAATACATAAAAGGTTTCTGGAAGGAGGAAAAATGTGGAATAAGTTTGAAACACATACTTTCCTCTTCATTGTTCTTTGGATTTCCCAAAGCTTTCTACAACTCCCTTCTATCATGTGTTCAACATAATGAGCTCTGCTACAATTTATATGTTCATTTGGCTTTCAAATTTAAAATAACAAGGGAAGGGGGAATGGATAAAATTTATAAAAAAGGACTTTTTGGAAAAATACAAAACTCTAATTAGAGCATGAGCTGTTCTCAGCTCCTAATAGTGAGTGGCTGTGTGATCCAGTGGAAATCAGCTAACATTTGCAGATCTCCTGACAGTATAGCCAATGGATTGACCGTAGCTCCAGTCAAATCCACAGTTCTACCACACAGCTACCTCCTGAGCTCTAAGTATGTATTTCTGACTGCCTGTGACATTTTCTGGCTATCATGCAGTTATCTCAAATTCAACACACCAAAACCAAATTCTCCATATCATAGAGACGTATCTCAGGAAACATATCATAATTCTACTGCTCACAATCTTTGGTAATCGAAGTACTGTTAGTCATTCGAACTAGAAGGTAGAGACTCCATTTAGATCCATTTCTCTCTTTCCCTTCAGCCAGGTCTGAATATCCAAGTGGCCACACATCCTGGCTTTCCTGGGAGAGTTACAGTCTTTGTCTATTGGTGAGGAATGTTTACAAATGTCTCCTTTTATTCTCAAATGAATCCAGTTCAGACAATAAATTACGTGGCCACTTGTGTAATACTCTTACGTGCTTCGCCCACCTTCCTCCTACCACTACTGCCTTTAATTCACAATCTGATTATTTCTTGTTTTGGCTACTGAAATTAACCAACATGCTCTCTCTGAACTTTACTAATCCTTGCACACTTGCTTTTGCTATCATCTCCAAGTCCTACTCAGAACTTCTCCTGCTACTTCACATCCCTCTCCTCCATGTAGAACAAAATCCAAGCTTCCTGGCATAACATAAACTTCTCCACCACTCGACATTCATCTGTCTCTCCAGCCTCATATGGTCACTTCCTCAATCACACCAATACTTGACATTCCCGATCTTTCTCTTATCTGCAACTCTTCATTTCCTGGGCCAGAAGTGTTCATCTTTTCTGGCCGAAAAAATAATCCAGCCTTTAAAATGTACCTTAAACTTTACGTCCTCCGTGAAAATTTCTTGCACACAATGTCAAAATCTCTGCTTTCAACTACTTCAGCTGTTTATCCAGACTGCTATGAAGAATAACATCTTATTATGTGGCAACTGCCTATCTGCCCAAGCCTCAGAACTGCAGGTTCCTTAAAAGCTGGAAATCTCCCTTATCCATTATTGTATGCCCATCACTTGGCACAGAGCCTGGCATAAAGTAGGTAGTTTGTGTCCATTTACAAAAGAAGCCAAAAAGTAAATGGAAATGCATTCATGGCTATCTAAGTTAATTCAAAGTTTGAAAACGTCACATTTCCTTTTTCTTTCTTTTTTTTTTTTGAGATGGAGTCTCGCTCTGTTGCCCAGGCCACAGTGCAGTGGTGCGATCTCAGCTCACGACAACTGTCACCTCCTGGGTTCAAGCAATTCTCCTATCTCAGCCTCCCAAGTAGCTGGGACTACAGCCACACACCACCATGCCTGGCTAATTTCTTTTTTGAATTTTTAGTAGAGACGGGGTTTCACTATGTTGGCCAGGCTGGTCTCAAACTCCTGATCTAGTGATCCAACCAAAGTGCTGGGATTACAGGCATGAGCCACTGTGCCCGGTCAAAACTTCACATTTTAAAATGGAAGTTGAACATACCATTTTTGGATTTATAAAAAGACTCATCTAAAGACTCTTCTTACTGTTTGCAATGTTTACTATATATATCTAAAGGATTAACTTAAAAGAACAATCAAACTGTTCTTCTCTTTCTTTTTTTTCTATATTTCTTTTGTCACTTTAATTGAAAATAAAAAGATTCTGCAACTAGCTGTCAGACACAGGATTTGTGTAGGAAAATTAAACTTTGTTTTTACACCCTATTATTTTGGTAAAGGGCTTAGCATACTCAGTAGAGTCATAAGTATTCTGTCTACATATTTTTACACAATGTTCCTTTTAGATTCCAAACTCTTCAGGAGGATCGTCCTAAACAAAGTACAAGCAAAATGTCAAATTCCGTATTTTTGCCATCCTTTTGAAGGGAATCCATACCAAGTGTCTTCAAGAACTTCCTGTCACTTCAAAGAAATGTTTATTGTGAATACGTAGAGAAGGCAAGAGTTGAAACAGGAAGGAGCAGATGCATGGTCTACAAAAAAATTCACATAACAAATCCTGACATGTCACTAAAGATGTAGAATGAATCTCTGCCTCTTGAGTAAGCAGTAGCACTGTAACCACGATGGTTTCGACTGGAGGCTACACTGTCAACTGTTGACGGCCACTGCACAGAACATTCTCTTTTAGAAATATATATGACATCGGTTATATCTTTGGAATCAAGGTTTTGGCCAGCCACAAAGAATGTTCTCTGGCCAGCATGGATGTGTATTTATTAGATGATGGCTTAATGTTGGTCTGCAGTAGGAAGCATTCCTGGAGGTTAAGAGAGCTCAGAGACTGGAAATGGGTATGATGAAAATAGTTTGGCCACTAACTGACTGCGAGGCATTTCGATTCGTGAAACAAGTCACTATTGACAAACAGAGGCTAATTCGCCTCTATCAGAGGAGCTCATCACTCTCAGCTGTTCCTTTGCCATGTTTCCTATTTGTCATGCACTCAAATTATTATTGTATGGGAATACTGGTCATACTACCATTTGCTGATACGGAGTAGTGAAGGTTAATCCCTTTTCTTCTGCCAAATTTAATAAGATGCTTAAGTTTTATAGAATTTGTATTGCAAACTGGACAATTAAATCATGCTTTAAAGAACTGCTCTTTTTTGTTTGCAAAGGAGAAAACATTAAGAGTCAGTCCTAAAGCAATACCAAGCCTTACAAGGGTGGGCTCAGAGGCTCTTTACCTTTGTCCTGACATCCTGTCTTCTCTCTCCACTACAAGCAGTGCCATAAGAATCCTCAGACTGAAATGCCTAAGGTGTCTCCTTTGTGTCAGGCACCAGTCCACACAATCTGGATGTGTAATCTCATTTATTCCTCATGATAGACCTAGGAGGTGAGCTATAATGTTTCCTCTAGTTTATCATGTTAATAGAAAATAGAAGAAAAATGTATGATCATTTCACTAGATGAAGTAGGAATATTTGATAAAAATCAGTACTCATTAACAACAAAAACTTTGCAAGTAAGAAGAGAAGGGAATTGTATTAATCTGACCAGGGATGTCTTCAAAAACCTTGCACTTAAACATCATGTCTAATATTATCACTTTTAGTCACCATTGTACTGAAAGTCTCAGCCAGTGTTAAGGCAAGGGAAAAGTAAAATGTCAAAGACATGGAAAGGAAAATATAAAATTCTCATTACTTCTAGCCTAGATGATGGTTTTTGTAGAAAAAATACAAATGAATCATCAAAGAAAATGTTATAATTAACAAAGTACTAAAACAATATTGCTGGATTCACAGTCAATATAGGAATATAAAATATATTTATAATATATCAACAAAAAAATCAGAAAGTAAAATTGAGGAAAAAGTATGTCATCTTTACTAGGAGAAAAATAAACACAATACCTTGGAATAGACATATTAAAAAGTGTCATACTCTCTCTCCAATATATTATAAAATATTGTTGAGAGAAAAATTTTAAACCTGAATACAGTGACATAACATGTTTGTAGATTGGAAGACTCAGTATTTTTAAGATGCAAATTCTTCAAAATCATTGACACATGGATGAATTGCAATTTCAATAAATATCTCAGAAGTTTTTTGTGGAAACTGAAAAATTAATTCAAATATGTACATAAAAATGCAAAGGGCAAGAATAGTTGAGACAATTTAAAAAAGAAGTAAAAACTGGAGGACTATCATTAGAAATATTTATAAATCTATGGTAGTTAAGACAGTAAGGTATTGTCACAACATTGGAAAAATATGCCAAAGACTCTATAGAAAGTCCAAAAATTAACTTGCACATATATGCATTATTTAGGGCAAATGAGACACTGTAGAATTTTGGGGAAAATCATCATTTAAAAACCATATAATGACATATCAGAGAAGGAGATCAGAAAAAAAAACAACAAAAAAAGAATACTGACTCTCTATAATAAAAATCAATTCTGGGTAAAAGAGCTTAAGAATAAAAGGTGATACAGTTTGGCTGTGTCCCCACCCAAATCTCATCTTGAATTGTAGCTCCCATAATCCCCATGTGTCATGGGAGGTAACTGAATCATGGGGATGAGGTTTTCCCATGTTGTTCTCATGACAGTGAATAAGTCTCATGCAATCTGATAGTTTTATAAATGGCAGTTCCCCTCCACATGCTCTTTTGCCTACTGCCATGTAAGGTGTGCCTTTGCTCCTCCTTCACCTTCCACCTTGACTGTGAGGTATCCCTAGTCATATGGAACTGTGAGTCCATTAAACCTCTTTTTCCTTAAAAATTACCCAGTCTCGGGTACTTCTTCATAGCAGTATGGAAATGGACTAATACAAAAGGTGAAACAGTAGACAAGAAGACAGGAAAGGAGAATATCTTTGTGACCACTGTATGAAAAAGGATTTCCTAATCAGGACACAGAGAACACTAAACTTAAAGGAAACAAAATGAGGACTTGCTTATCTCCAAAATTAAGAGGCACTAAGGGCTGGGCACAGTGGCTCATGCCTGTAATCTCAGCATTTTGGGAGGTCAAGGCAGGCAGATCACCTAAGGTCAGGAGTTCAAGACTAGCTTGGTCAACATGGTGAAACCCTGTCTCTACTAAAAATACAAAAATTAGCCGGGCATGTTGGTGGACACCTGTAATTGCAGCTACTTGGGAGACTGAGATAGGAGAATCCCTGGAATCCAGGAGGCAGAGACTTCAGTGAGCCAAGACTGCGCCACTGCACTCTAGTCTGGGCAACAAGAGTGAAACTCGGTCTCAAAAAAAAAAAAAAGAACCACTAAGAAAGTTAAAAATGCAAGAGTGGATCAGAGTGGCAGAAAATACTTATATGAAAACAAATGATGGCCGAGCATGGTGGCTCACACTTGTAATCCTAGCACTTTGGGAGGCTGAGGCAGGTTGATCACTTTAGGTCAGGAGGTCGAGACCAGCCTGGCCAACATGGTGAAACCCCATTTCTACTAAAAATACAAAAATTAGCTGGGTATGGTGGCATGTGTCTGTAATCCCCGCTACTCAGGAGGCTTAGGCGGGAGAATCACTTGAACTCAGGAGGTGGAGGTTGCAGTGAGCCGAAATCGCACCACTGCACTCCAGCCTGGGTGACAGAGCGAGACTCTGTCTCAAAAAACAAACAAACAAAAAAACACAAATGACTTGTATATATAATATAAAAAGCACTCTTGTAGGACAGAGTAGTTAAAGAGTTAAAACAGTCCTTCAGAAAAAAGAAATCCAATTGTCAGTAAACCACGAAAAGGTGCTCAACTTCTTAAACATCAGAAAAATGTGAATTCAAATAACAATGAGGTATCACTACAAACATACCATAATGGGTAAACTTACAACAGTGGAAAATACCACATGGCAAAGAGAACATGGAGCACCTGGAACCATCATCATATCCTACTGGTGAGAATGTAAACTGGTACAACCATTTTGGAAAACTATTAATGTTTTCTAAAGCTTGACATACTCTTTGACCTAAGAATCTCACCTCTATGAAAGAATATGTGTCAAATAAGATTCAAACAACATTTACACTGGTGCTATTCTTAATAGCTCCACATCGGAATAAGTAAATCTCCATTCACAGCTGAAAGGATACATAGATTGAGGTATAATAGGGACATCCAGGCAGCAATATAAATGAATGAATTATTGTTTCATGCAACAGAATGCGTTGATTTGCTCATGGCAAGACGCCAAATACAAATAGAAACTGGGTGATTCCATTCTGATAAATTTCAAATACAGGCAAAACAAATCTTGAGTTTTAAAAGTCAGGATGGTGGTAGTTACTCTTGTATGCTTGAGATATTTACTTTTTCAATAGCAGATGTTTACATTTTCATTTAATTACATTAGATTTTTAAAATGTTAATATTATTAATAAAACATCATATATTAAAATATGAATATATTGATATATAATTTTAACTAATATAATAGACCAAATAATTTTCTTATTTAATACCTATAAAATTATTAATTGAAATATGGACATATAATATTAATATAATCTTAATGCAATAAATATTGAATACATAAACTAATTTTAATTAACAGAAATAAAATGTTAATATTAATAATAATATTATTTTACTTGCACAACGGATTTCAGCAGCTTGAAAGAATACTCTGGAATAGGAACCACTGCAACACCAATATCACTTATGGCATATGGCCCATCAATACCTCGAGTAAAAACAAATTTCAGAAGAACGAGGAGAATTTTAAAAATCTAACTCTTGAAACAATCTATTCAGCTTATGTTTTTAAGAGGCATAAGAGTGATAAAGATAAAAGACTGTATGCTGAATAAATTCTAAAAGTACTACCTTGATAATAGAAAAACAAGTATTCTAAGACTAAAAAATGGACAAAAGGAATTTATGCTAAAGATAAATAACAAATGAAATGAATCTATTCTAAGGATAAATGCATTGCAGGCTTAATTAGAAAATAGAAATTCTAAAGGAACCAAAATGTTTCATTGTACTGGAATAATGACATGTATTATGATAGTAAGATATACCCATACAAAATAGCATTTATATAATATTATGAAAAATGTATGACAATATAGCAGCTCAAATAATGTTACTCAGAAATATGTGCGTATGTTTTACATACACACTCACACATACACACCCTGAATGAAAGACAGATGCATAGAAAATTTCTGAAAGGAAACTCACCGAAATGCTGTTTCAGGAAATGATATTGAGATAACAGGTGAGTTTTCCCCCTACTTTCTAAATTATTTGTATTATGGATACTTTTTAATAAATAAGAAATAATTTATAACAAAAATTACAGCTCAAAATAATAAATATTTTGAGTGTTTTGGATATAACTTCAGTCAATCAGCCTTCTGAGAAAGAAATGAAGACAAGCTAATATACCTGAAATGAAAACATTTAAGTAATTGACTGTTGTGGATTTCAAGATGTGAGATAACTGTCAATCCATTCAGACTTAAATACAGCACGACATTGAAAAAAATAGTATTTTAGTGTTTTGTTCAAGGACCGTTTGCCTTAGTATCAATACTGTGGCTTGACATTTACTTCTTCAAAAGTATCTGCATTACTGTGTTGTTTAAGGCAAGTAAGAAGTAATGTTTATGTACCTTCTGTCTTCTTCCAGTAGACTTTGACTTGCAGTTGGCCATCCTGATAGAAGGGAGCTCCAACTTCCAGCGGGCGAGTGGGTCGTCGTCTTTGAAAAGGGGGTTGTGTTTGAATTCCACCTTTTCTAGTTTTCACAAGCTGTTCTTCTACAACAAAGTACAACATTCTTTAATTTGTTCCTCAAACTCAACCCAGAAGTCCTCTGCAAAATGGAGCTCACCCTAATCTTCCTTGGACGGCAACTGCCTAGCTCAGAAACACACACATGCTAGCTGCCTAATATGTATTGGATGAAATGAAATAAATAAATCTATGAATTGATGGCTCTTTTAACCAAATATATTACTAAATACTCATTTGCCTGGGGCCATTTGGGGTGTTTTATTTATGTCAATATAGTAATCCTTTAACATGAGATTCAAACGTGTTGCAGGAAGGGCAATAAACCTAATTTTTTTTTCCTTTGGAAACAGGGTTTCACTACATTGCTCAGGTTGGTCTCAAACTCCTGGCTCAAGTGATCCTCTCGCCTGAGCTCCCTAAGTAGTTAGGTGTATAGGCACATGTCACTGAACCTCACTTTTGACTTCAGGTGTGTTCCTGGTGGGCTTAGTTTGGATTCATAGAGCAATCCTATGAAATTAAACAGGGGTCAGTAAACTTTTCCTAAATGGCCAGATGGTAAATATTTTTGCTTCTGTGGATCATACGGTAAATGTCTTTGGTTTTGCAGACAGGTCTCTCTCTCAACTACTCAGTTACTGTTGTACTCCCCAAACAACTGGACATGGTATGTAAATGAATGTAAACAAATGTGACCCTGTGCCAATAAAATTTTATTTACAAAACCAGGAGGGGGCTGGATTTGGCCTGTGGACCATAATTTGGTTCCTGAGAAAGAGGAATTAGCGTACACTGAAGGTGAAAAAAGCAGCACTCAAAAATACTAAGAATTGTGTCCAGTTTCACATAATTCAAAGAGTGAAGGTGAGATTTAATCCCAGGGCCATTCCATGCCAAACTTTTGTTTCTATCACCATGTACTGAGTCTTACAGAGTACCTGTTTATACAGTTTAATAATTAGGACATCAAAAACTTCCATAGGCTCCAAATCTCTCCCTCACCCACTCACTGAATTTAGAGGTTGCATACGTAGAAATTCTGCCCTTTGATGCAAGACTTTTCTGCTTTCTGAATTCCAAATAGCCCTCTGAGAGATAACAGGGTAAGCTGTATTGATTATATGCCTATAAACAATGTGTTATTGAAACTCTTCTAATAAAAGCAGTGAGGTTTGCATTCTTGGGCAGGTGAGAGGAAGACAGAAAGATGAGATGTGGAGAACATGCCCAACCTGGAATAAGACAAGATCAGTCAAGGAAAGTTGTGAACCCCAGAAGAAAATTTACATCAACTCAATTTTTCCTGACACTCGCATGCCCAGTGAATGTCTATCCAATGGACCTGATGAAAGGGAAATAAAAACTTAGTCAGGTTCGCATTTAGAATATTTTACCTTCAAGAGTTCAAATCAACATCTGGATAACTGAGAATCATTTATGAGGTCACTGCTTTTTGAGAGTCAGTATAACCAATAACGTGGGAAGCTTAGAACCCAGGAGAAGAGATAGGAACCAGACACAGAAAACTCATGGGGCTCCTAGCAAAAGTCCATCACTTTCTTGACACCATCACGGAGTTAAAGAGTCATCCTAGTTATACCCAAAGTCTTCATGACATAACTAATTAAGAATCTACGTTTTCTTTTACTTTTCTTTTCTTTTTATTTTTTAAAGGTTAGGATCTCCCTCTGTCTCCCAGGCTGGAGTGTAATGGCACCATCATGGCTCACTGCAGCCTTAAACTCCTAGGCTCAAATGATTCTCCTGCCTCAGCCTTCCAAGTAGCTGGAACTACAGCCATGCACCACCAAGCCTGGCTGATTTGTTATTTTTATTTTTTAAGAGACAGGGTCTCACTATATTGCCCAGGCTGGTCTCCAACTCCTGGCCTCAAGCAATCCTCCCACCTTGGCCGCCCAAATTGCTAGGATTACAGACATGAGCTACTGTGCCCAGCCAGTAGCTAAGATTTTCACAAACCCATTTATGTTTCTAATAATCTGTGATATTAAGAAGTCACCAGCAGATAACTATGATAGATACTAGGTTTAGATAGATACTAAGTTTAGATACTAGGTTTAACCTCAATGTAAATCTTGTCTTTCTACTTGCTTTATATCCTAGGCAAACTCTTTCTTTTTTTTCTTTCTTTCTTCTTTTTTGAGATGTAGTTTCGTTCTGTCACTCAGGTTGTAGTGCAGTGGCACAATCTCAGCTGACTGCAACCTCCACCTCCTGAGTTCAAGCCATTCTCGTGCCTCAGCCTCCTGAGTAGCTGGGACTACAGGTGCACATCGCCACGCTTAGCTAATTTTTGTATTTTTAGTAGAGACAGGGTTTCACCATGTTGGCCAGGGTGGTCTTGAACTCCTGTCCTCAAGTGATCTGTCCTCCTTGGCCTCCCAAAGTGCTGGGATTACAGGCATGAGCTACCATGCCCAGCCCTAGGCAAACTTTAATCTTTAATTATAGATGTAAAAACATATTTGTAAATATCTCAAGATTGAACCATTGTTGCTTTACTAAAATGATTCAAGAAAAGAAATCCATCAACAATTAGTGTTGTTGACATGTCATGGGTAAAAAACAGATAAGGTGCGTACTGCAATGCTAGGAGTAAGATCCTGACTTTATAAGAATGTCTCCTCCACTTTCAGTAATAAGAAAAAATGGAATAACATCATATCTGCCATATTCTGAAAAAGTTATGATGTCTGATTTATACTCTTCGATAGTCAGAAATTAAGAAAATCAAATGTGTACACTATTTTCCAAATATCCAAATTTTGATTAATTTTATAGATCATCAAGAGATTCAGAATATTTTATCTCCCATCTATTCTTGTTCTGGAGAGCCAGAAAATAATTCTGGTTCCATGAGGCAACTATAAAACATTTGGAACCTGTCAAACTTGAAAATATTCCTCCTGCTTTCAAAGAAACAAGCTACCTTTCCATTAAAGACAGTGTTCTATCATACTTCCTTCAAGGGACTCTTTCATAAAACTGCATGAACATTCAGCCTTCACTTGCATAGAAATGTTTATCATTAAAACACCTAGTAGCCTGCAGATTGGGAAAAATATAATTCAAAAAGTAATTTATATACTGACATTTACTACTCTCCCTCCTATAAAATGTAATTTCCCTTGCTTATACTATAACGTTGTAATTATCCTTTACTTCTAGTTGGTTCATGATGAAATATATAATGTTCTTATAAAAGTCATAGACTAGTGTTTATGAGATTATCTATCAACATTGGGATATAAAATCCTGACAAACATTCAACAGTATCCTACATAATCTGCTGAAAAGTCAGTCTCTTCTGTGGAATCACCTGAGACCCAAACAATATGTGTTACTATAGGTACTCTGCACTATGACTTATTTTTTCTTACTTGTCTTTTATTCCTTTTCTGAATCTATGTAAGAGGAATCAGTCCTTCGAATAAAGCGGTCTTTGATAGAATAACTATCATATCTCTTAATTGGTCAGGTAAGGTATTACCTAGTTTTAAGAGATAATTAGCAAAGGACCTTAACACAGAGAATCAACCAGTCAAATAGATTTCTTTCATTTAACTGCCTGTTTCGTTCATTTAACCACCATAATTCAAGTGTCTCCCCATCTGGCTAAAAACTCCCACTGGTAAAGAGAATTCCTCTGGAATAGTCAACCAAGTGAAAACACAAACTCTTAGAGGACACAGTTAAAATATGCAAATGGCTTGTAAAAGATGTCCAACCTTGGCTGTTGCAAGATGAGACCAAAAGCCATTTCTTTCTCTTTTCCCCTTTAATATTTATGACTATAGCAGATGAAACTTTAAGAAAGCTGTAGTGTTAAGAGTGTGGCATAGAGCTGGTTGAATGGAAAGACAGTTGCATTCAGCTGAATTACAGTCAATTTACTGAGCTCTTACTATGTTCCTGGAAAATTCAAGAAAGCTGTCAGTCTTGAAAAAATTTCAGGACCTAGAAACAAACTGAAGTGAACAGGAAGTATAAAAAGGAAGTCTCCCAAGTTTTTGGTCAGTAGTAATCTCAATGGAGACGAGAAATGCATGGGACCATTAAGCTTTGTAAGTGGAGGGAATGAGTTCAACTTGGAATATGTTGAGGTTGCGATGCCTGTGTGACATTCAGATACAAACAATGACAGCATAGAGACATTTGCTATTAGTGGAGAAATCAAGGCTGGATCTGAATCACTGGGAACGGACCATGAGTAGGTAGTAACTAAATTGCCAGAGCAGATAAGGTAGAACCCTGGAGAACTCCAATGTCCAAGAGCTAGATGGAAGCAGGAGATCCTACAAGGAAACTAAGAAGAGGTACGAGAAAAATGAAGACACCTGGGAGTTAAATATACAAAGGTTAAGACACAGTAATGGAGAAAGTATAGTTAAACAAGGACAAACTCACCAGAAAGGGTCAATAAAATTAGAATGGAAAACATTCATCAGGCTTAGAAATTAGCAGGGACAGATTTGGTGGAAAAGTGAGATTGAAAAATAGATTGCAGAAACTTGAGAAAAAATGTGGAAAGGAGAAAGATAGATGGTAGCTAGAATGAAAACAGCATCAAGAAAAGGTTTGCTTTAGAACTGGAAGCTGAGCAGATCAAGCCAGTGGAGAGGAATAGGTTGAGGTTGTAGGCAAAAGAGGGACTAACTAATTAACTTGGTTTCACAAATATTTTTGTTGCCATGTTTATATGACAGGGATTATGATGGATGTTGTGACCACATAGATAGATAATCCATGGTCTCTGACTAGATGAGATTTGACTTCAGTGGGTGCAGGTATCTGAATTGGGAAGGAATGGGTCCAGAAACCACATGGTGAAGTCCACCACATTCAGAAGGAAGGATGCCTCCTCCTTAGAATACAGAAGACAGGAGAACATAAACATGGATATGAGAATAGATATGTTTGTATTTATGGGGAACTGTATGGCTTACTGAGAGGAAAGGATTTAGACTAGACTGCGCACTCCATGTGCAATGTGGCTTAAAGGAGAGAAAAAGGTTTATAATCATACTTGAGAAGGCAGAAGAAGGAGCTAATTAAAGAAGATCTCCGCGAGTTAACATGGTTGTGTGGGGATGCCCCAGGAAGACTGAATACGCTGTGGATATGCTACAGAGATCCAGGGTACCATAAAAGTTTTGTCTGTGGGCTGGGCCATGACGAGGCTCTAGATAATGTAACCTCAAGAAGGACAAGTTAAGGTTGGACTTTTTGTATGGGGATGCCCCAGGAAGAATGAAGAAGCTGTGGATATGCTGCAGAGATCCAGGGTTCCATAAAAGTTTTGTCTGTGGACTGGACCACGATGAGGCTCTAGATAATGTAACCTCAACAAGGAGAAGTTAAGGTTGGACTTTTTTTCTCCTTGCTTTTGGTTCTGGAAATTAACAGATATTAAATTATGAGAATTTGCAGGCCCATACCAGTTTCTAATGGGGAAAGAATGTAGTTTATTGGAAGAACTGGGAGACTAAAAGACATGCTTATTTTATACAACAGATGAAATCCCCACCACCAGTAGAGAAAGACAGCTCTTGCATGAAGTTGAAGTTTAAAAGATTTTGGCCTGAGAAGGAATATAGACGAATATAGTGAAGGATGAAGTTTTGAGGAAAGTGAGAACTGAAGATAACTAGGTAGCTATCTTGAGAGTGGAACTCCAAAAAGAGAGAGAGCTGCAACTAGGTTGATATTTTCTAAAGAATACTTTGCTCTCTAAAGAATCGATATTTAAGAAAGAGCAGAAACATAAATACTAATTAGGAGACTATTTTAATTTGTGAGAAAGAGAAGACAATAGGTTGAATAAGGGAAAGAACTGGACAGATTCCATATGGAATTTAAAATTAAAGACAAAAGATCTTTCTGAAGAATTGGATTTCTAGAGAGAAACAACAGAGAAAAAATGAAGAATGACTTCTGCATGTTTGGCTTGAGCAAAAGGGTGAATGTTGATGCCATTTGTTGAGACAGGCAAGCCCAGGAGAGGAACAGGTATGGGGGAAAATCTAGAGCTCATATTTGAACATTTTATTTGAAATATCTGCAAGCCATCCAAGTGGAGGTGCTAAGTGGGTGGCTGAATGTAGGACTCTGGAGTTCAAAGAGTGGTCAGGGTGGGAGGGCAGGGAGTCATTAGCACACAGATGGTGGTTAAATCCCTGCAACTCAATGAGACCTCCAGGGGAGAGACCGGTGGCCCATCCACCTTCATTCTTTTCTCTCAGTGAGTTCTCCGCCCATGTGATGCACTTCTCTAACTCTCCGCACTCATCCACGGTGCTGCATTTGTGTGGAGTGATGTCTATTCCTTGTGAGCCTGCAGATCGCTCACTCTTCAGGACTTCGTGAGGGATGATGTGACTCTCGTTCCCCACCTCCATGTTGGTCATTTCTGCTTCCACTGTTTCCTACAGTTCTGTCTATATGCAACACACAGATCTTTCTTATTATTTTACACATTTATCTTGCAAATTCAAAATTAGGCATTTTTAAGGCAGAAACCAAAATACATCATCATGCTAGGAATAATGTATATGTGTGTATATATGTGCATTTATGTATGAGTATGTATGTGTGTATAGTTATGTGTGTGTATTTGTAGACACATGTGAATATTATGCATATATGTACATATATACCTATGCACACACTATATTTATAGAAAATTATGGAACATATATGCCATACAGTGTATTAGAGCATACAGTGTGTAAATATGTATAATAATAGTATTCCTGGCATTAGACACAGTGATGTCATAATTCATAGGCACACAATTTCAATGTGATGAGCAGATGGATGAATGGATTAAAAATGAATGAGGTTACTAAACATATTTCCATCAAAACTTTTGGGTAAAAGTTATATTGTACCGAGACTCACATAAAAATCAACCATTTCAAGTCCATTTAATCTCCAAAGAGACTATTTCTCAAACAGATAGAAATCTCTGTCTCTGGATCACTTTTGGAAGCATTATTTCAAACAAACCCGCCCATTTGGCTCCTACGTTTTCCCACGGGTGGAAGGTAATTATGAGCAACCCCTGTGTCTCACTCTGCAGGGCCAGCATTGCCTTTCCTAAATTCAGACAAATGTTTAACACATTCTTCTCCTTCTGAACAAGGCCCACTGCCCTGATCAAAGGCAGCCACGATGATGGGGTCCTGTTAGCCTAAAAAAAATCAACATTGAAGGAGCCCCTGAGATAAAGGCCTCCTCCCTCCTACTCTCATTTAATTTGTCCTAGTTTCCCAAAACCTTGCTATGAGCCTCTACATGGCAGTTCTAACCAGTATCCACATTTGAACAAAGCCAGGAACATCAAGTAACTTATTCTCCGACTCGGGAATGAATGTCATATAAGACTCTTCTCTTGTTTTGCTCAGTTCCCAGCAAACATACTAACATACTAGGTAAGAAAAAAAGAAATAAGGAAAAGCAATATGGGAATGATTTAGTAATTTCACTCAGTGGAGTATTAGGTAAACTTCCAAGCAATATTTATGACCACTATGTAGTACTAAGAAGAACAGGCATGCCACACTAGTTTTTGTGCCCCTACCCACATACGTATATACACACACATTATTCCCAGTACTATGATACATTTTGGTCTCTGCCTTCAAAGGGCCCAATTTTGATTTGGGAGATAAATATGTAAAATATTTACACAAAGATAAGTGTATTGTATACAGAACTACAGAAACACTGTAATCCCAGCACTTGGAGAGGCTGAGGTGAGTGGGCCATCTGACGTTAGGAGTTCGAGAGCAGCCTGGCCAACATGGTGAAACCCCGTCTCTACTAAAAATACAAAAATTAGCCAGGCATGGTGGTGTGCACCTGTAATCTCAGCTACTTAGGAGACTGAGGCAGGAGAATGGCTTGAACCCAAGAAGCAGAAGTTGCAGTGAGCTGAGATCACACCATTGTACTCCAGCCTGGGTGACAGAGTGAGACTCTGTCTCAAAAAAAAAAAAAAGAACTACAGAAACAATGGAAGCAGAAATAACATCAATTTATAATACTTTCACTGTACGTATTCTCCTTAAAAACAAGTATGCATATGCGCAAGTCATGTAAACATAAAAATAGTCAATCTGTTAGAATGAGACATAAATTTTCTTAAATTTCCATTACAACACCAAAATTGAACCTACAATAGATAAAAATCTTAAGAAAGAATTCAAAAGTCAAACTGTTTTGTACACCATAGTTTAAATGCTATAGTCACATGCATGTGGGTAAGAAGATTTGCCAGGTAATTATTTCAGATCAAAATCTCACTCTCCCTCCATTGTGCCTTGATGTGATGTGGCACCTGTTAGGTCACAGTCATCTTGAAAAACATGACACAGTCACTTACTGTTGTTGGCTGCATGTGTGGATGTGAAGTGAAGGGACACCTTTGCACTTTTCAGCCGTGTCTGTCCCCAGTACGTTATGGCCTGCAATTCCACAACGTAGTCACAGTCTGGCTGAAGTTTCTCCAGGATCACAGAATTTTGAAACTAAAAATTAAGAGAATATACCCAAAATGCATTACAAACCTTCCATGTCTCTTATCTTCATTGCAAAATCTCATGTCATTATGAAGCATACCAACTTCTGATTTCTTTTGCCAACTTTTCTATGTCTTTGGGTTCTGAAAATTCAGTTTTACTACTGATCAAAATAAATTTCAGGCCAGGTGTGGTGGCTCCTGACTACAATCCCAGCACTTTGGGAGCCCAAGGTGGGAGGATTGCTTGAGCCCAGGAGTTTGAGACTACAGCATAGCAAGACTGTTCCTTAAAAAAAAAAAAAAAAAAGAGCTGGGCATGGTGGTATGCACCTGTAGTTTCAGCTATTCAGCAGGCTGAGGCAAGAAGATTGTTTGAACCCAGGGAGTTGCAGCTGCGGTGAACTGTGACTGCACCACTGCACTCCAGCCTGAGCAGCAGAGTGAGACCCTGTCTCAAAAAATATAATAAAATAAAAAATAAAAATAAACTTCATAGAAAGGCCAAATGTATTTTGAAAATACTGTTTCTAAACCAATTATTACTCTCAGATACCATAGAAATGAATCATTATGAGCCCTCTCTTCTCTAAGGCACCACTTCTCAAAGGAAAGAGAATTGTTTATAATAAATTAAAAGAGGTTATGTTGCCACATACCTGGAAAAATTATGAATTGCCACTAACTGTAATTCTTTGATACCTGTTCTAAATTTTCTAGGAGCAAATTTCTACCAAAAAGAAAAATTAACTTGACAAAATGCTTCAAGGTGCTTCACGATTTTCTTTCATAATGTATTGGGCAGGGAGCTGGAGAGCAGGACCTGTCAGCATTTCATCATGTCACTTTTTGCTCTAGATTCCTATGTGATTCCCCAATTTCAGCTCTTTCAGCTCATAAGTGTGCATTACCATTGTCACTTGTAGCAAAATCTTTCAATATGAAACATGGAACTGTCATAAAATTTCATAAAAATAAAGTGACAATAGTATAATGGCTAAATATCAAGGATACAGGCTTTTTGAGACATGTTTTATAATTCTAAAGGACACAGATATTGGAATCTTTGGTGCAAAAAGTAGTCTTCCTATCTTTTCATTTCTAAACTTTTTTTTAATCTATGGAATTCAACTTGATAAGTGATGAAAAAAGGTGGCAATGTAAATTTCATGACAAGATAAAGGAATGTATACCAAAAAGAATCCAAATAACTATTTATATGCAGTAAGCATTTCAAATAATGCAAGATGCCTGCTATCATAAGAATCCCACTGCAGAAAATGGTTCAATGAAGATTTTATTTCTTGGCATCTGATGAATAAACCACTCCAGATCCTTTTAATCAATGAGAAGAACACACTGTTAGACGTGCCCTTCCTAAGCTGTTACTGCCCAGTGATTAGATTACAGATGAAAACACCTCACAACAGAAAAGTCATGAACATCTACTCTTCCATGTACAAGGATCTCTCTCTAAAAAACAAAAAGAGGAAAGAAAAGAAAAAGAAAGAAAGACTTAAAAGTAAAGCACATTTTGCATGATATCATTTTCTATGGCCAGACAGGTAAGATGGCTATCATTTAAATTGTTCCTTTGATTTCCAGAGTTGACTGCCATTTAGATAAGAATAGGTCATTGGTGTAAATGCAGTTGCTTCTGCCTAAAATATAAAAGGCAAAACAGCTGGCATGTCCCTGCATTCCGTGAACTTCCTTGGTAGAAATGAATGGGAGGGAGGCTTTCCAGCATCTATGGCATCTCTCAGTTCAGCAGAGGCCTCTTCTCAGGCCAGTTGCCTTGAGTTGAAATAGCCTCTGCGGGAAGAGCAGCCCTTCCTCCAGTCCCCACTCACCCCATCTGTAGTCTTTCTCCGCTTCTTCTTTGTTGGGACAAGAGACTTACTGCTGACCGTCCAGCTCCAAAAGACCTTGTAGTGATGCACAGGGATGTCCGGCTCCTCAGGGAGATCCCAAACTATAGTGACAGTGACACTTCCATCACTGTTGCTGGTGGAGTTGGCCAGCCGGAGGTTAGCTGGTGCTGGTGGGGCAGATGGATCTGAAATCCCAGTACAAAGACACATCATATGACTCCACAAAACTAACATCTCTGGACATATAACGACTACATGGTCAACATGTGAAGCATTGCTTTTTATAGGTAGAAAAGCTGAAAACGGGGGTGGGAAGACACGGTGGCTCATGTCTGTAATCCCAGCACTTTGCAAGGCTGAGGCGGGCAGATCTCTTGGGTTCAGGAGTTTGAGAGCAGACTGGGCAACACAGTGAAACCCTGTCTCTACAAAACATAAAAAATTAGCTGGGCAGGGCGGTGTACACCTGTGGCCTCAGTTACTCAAAAAACTGAGGCGGGAGGATGGCTTGAATCTGGGAAGTCAAGGCTGCAGGGAACAGTGATTAGCACCACTGCATTCCAGCCTGGGCAAGGGAATGAGACACTGTCTCCAAAAAAAAAGGAAAGCAAAGCTGAAAAAGATCTCTTTGTTAAGCCTCAAATTAAAATATAGTCTACAAAACAGTAAGATAAATTTGTTTGGTCCAAATTTCTAATCCAGAAGAATCGTTTTAGGCATTTCCCCATACCACGGCAACCCAGACAAATTTTAATGTGCTGAAATTGATACATTTCGGTAAAATATAGTAAAATTCAATGTAGGTGAATTGACATTAAATAGGTAAGCAACAGAGGATCACCTTTGAACACTCTGAAAAGAAAAAGAAATTCAGCTCACACAAGCAATTGTTTTCATCCTCGTGCCCTGTAGCTAGTGATTCTTGCATCAGCTAAGAGCAATAAAGGGAAATCAGAAAAGAAAAAAATAAAAACTTAACCATTTTTTATCCACATTGCACACTGGATGACTTACGGACAGCATTCATTTTTGTGATTGTACCATTTCTGGTTTGTCTTATTAACGAAAACCTTCTCAGCTGTCAAGAGAAAGATGAGGTGCTGGAATTACCACCTCACAAATCTCCATTGAAAATTCATATTTGAAGAAGACTAAATATAGCAAAGTTGGAGGGTCTTTACTTCATTTTCTGTTATAAGTTGAGCAAGTGGAGAGGCTGCTCACCACCAGTGATTTACAGCGGGTTTCCTTTCAAGATGCCATCACAGGAAGATGCTGTCAATAATTCTAACACCATCTGTGTTGGAGGCTCAAAAAGGTCATATCTAACTTGATACAAATTCAGAAGAGTAGAGAAAAAAACCCCATGTTTTTATTCTCAGTTGTTTGTGGTTTTGGAATGATGGAAACATAAGTTATTTTTTGAAATTTCTTGCTTTCCTCTATCATATGCAGTATCTGGACATTTAGTTAGGTTAGTTCCTTTATTTTCTAGAATAAGAAAGCTTCATGATATTTTTTAAGTAAGAGGCTAATCAAAAGCATATTATGTGATACTGCTAGTCAAATCATTCTCTTTTTTAAAAATTAACTTTTATTTTAAGTTCCAGCATATATGTGCAGGCTGTGCAGGGTTGTTACAGAGGTAAATGTGTGCCATGGTGGTTTGCTGCACAAATCAACCCATCACCTAGGAACTAAGCCCAGCACCCATTAGCTGTTCTTCCTGATGCTCTCCCTCCCTGCCTCCCCTTCAGCAGACCCTAGTGTGTGTTGTTCCCCTCCATGTGTCCATGAGTTCTCATCCTTCAGCTCCCAGTTATAACTGAGAACATGCAGTATTTCGTTTTCTGTTCCTGCATTAGTTTGCTGAGGATAATGGCTTCCAGCTCCATCCATGTCCCTGCAAAGGACATGATCTTATTCCTTTTCATGGCTGCATAGTATTCCCTGGTGGATATGTTCCATATTTTCTTTATCCAGTCTATTGTTGATGGGCATTTGGGTTGGTTCCATGTCTTTGCTATTGTGAATAGTGCTGCAATGAACACAAGTGTGCATGCATCTTTATAACAGAATGATTTAGATTTCTTTGGGTATATACCCAGTAATGAGATTGCTGGATCAAATGGTATTTCTGAGTCAAGCCATTCTTAATCAACATCAGGAATCTCTGGAATGTCCAAGACTTATACTGAGATATGCTGATTCCCTGAGTGCAGGTGGGACCCAAGAGTATGTATATTTTACATGAAACACACAGGTAATACTGAGATAGATCACCTGCTGGTCAAAAGTAGACAAGTACTCCATCAGGTGGCTACAAACCATGAGGTCTGAACATCACATATGTAAGAAGGAAATGTTTTCTCCTGTTGTTATTGGGATGGGAAGCACCCCAATATGGAGGCTTGGCAGAGCCATCTGAAGACTCCCCCAGTCATCAATCAATATTCACAACAGTGATCACTTCCTTCTTTTAGAAATGCAGCCTTCATTTGGTTTCCAAGACACTTACTCTACTGGATTTTTTTTTTGAGAGTCTCGCCCTATCACCCAGACTAGAGTGCAATGGCACAATCTTGGTTTGCTGCAATCTCTGCCCGCCTGCCTGGTTTAAGAGATTCTCCTACCTCAGCCTTCTGAGTAGCTGGGATTACAGGCACCTGCCATCATGCCTGGCTAATTTTTGTATTTTTGTAGAGAGGGGGTTTCATCATTTTTGCCAGGCTGGTCTTGAACTCCTGACCTAGGGTGATCCACCCGCCTTGCCCTCCCAAAGTGCTGGGATTACAGGCGTGAGCCACCATGCCCGGCCTCTACTGGATTTTCATTCAGTTTCAACGGAAGCTACTTCTCAGCCCCATGCTCCATGATCCTTAACATCCCATCATCTCTAGACAGGAGACTGTTCTGCATCTGAATTCAGGGGCCTTTCCCTTCTCATCTACACTCACTCTCTAGCGATCTCATTGGGTGTCACAGTTTTTAAAAAGTCGTTGTGCTGGTAACTTTCAAACTGATGTCTTCAACATAGACCATGCTCCTGAATGCAGATCCAATCATTCAAATATCAATACTAAAAAAATATCTTCCAGTAGCTCCACTTGGAGGTCTCAGAGGCATCTCAAAACTAATGTGTCCCAAAGCAAAATCATGATCCCTACGCA
>PVKP010013548.1:0-42951 GCA_004027715.1 Plecturocebus donacophilus
ATTAAGAATAAGTTACTGTCATCCAGTTGCAGAAATAAGGTATTTAGAAGAAAAAGATCACTGTCTTCATAAAAGTAAGAGTAGAGAATGCATGGAAAAGGGAAGAGTGCTAAAGGCATACGAAAGGGACTCCAGAGTGAGCTGAGGGCTGGGCTGTGGAAGGGACTCCAGAGTGAGGTGAGGGCTGGGCTGGGCTGGCTGGGTGTAATGGGATTAGCATTGCGCTCTGAAGGAAGGAAGGGAGTTAGATCAGCAGAGAGGATACCAGAGACCAGTTTCATGAACATGAAGATAATGATGATAATGACAAGGCTGCAAACTCTTTGCATTTATGAAGCCCTTCATAGGTACTGTGCTGTATGCCCTACTGAACATGTTCTCCTCTAATTCTCATAAAACTATCAGATTCCCATTTTACAGATGTGGAGACTGAGGCTTAGAAAGTTTAAGTCACTTGCTCAAGGACAGTGGGGCATATGGGATTTGGATGCTGTTCTGCCTGATGTCTAGGATTTCAACCATGAGGGCTCTATGGTCTTTCTGTGAGCAAAGGTGGCAGAGAGGACCTGGCCATGGGGATGCTAGTTCCAAGTGCTTTCTTACTTCCAATTCTTCTCTTCTGTTGTTTCTTTTCTTTTCTATTTTTTCACCAGGAACTTTTGCTCCAAGAACTACTCTTCTTTTGTTTCTAGGGCTTGAAACAGTGTTCCCCTTCACCTCTTGGACTCTCTCCTTCTCTAATTTGCTTTTTATAGGAAGGCTTCTTTTGATATTCTTTTCCCCGTCTCTGAGCTATATGTTGCTATGTACTTTCTTCAACACAGCCCTTGCACATCATTTCACACACTGCTTCTGTGTCGATAACCTTCAGCAGGACTCTGAGCTCCAAGAGAGCAGAGACGGAGTCTGCCTTACTCATTACGATATTCAAGAAGAAAGGAGGATGGAGGAAAAGGCAGAGAGAAGAAAGAATGGAAACGATAAAAGGAGGTTTATATCATCAAAGATAAACCTGATAATGACTTTGGAGGTTCAGATTGTGGAATAATTTTTAGAAGCTTCTTTAGGGAAGGATTCCTGTAACTCTCCCCTTCCCTATAGACACTAATGGGAAATTTTTAAATTTCTTCCCTTGAACCTGACACTCTCAGGAGCCAATCAGAAGGCCGGTTCCCGAGTAGACAGACTAACCCCATCAGTGTTCTAGCTGCTGTTGTCTGCATGCATCTGCTTTACCTACCCAGCTGACATGTGGGCCCCATTGCTCAGAGCCATTGCAACCAATTTGGTCGATAATCTGCAAATTAAAAATTCAATAAGTAGTTCCTAGAATCATTTTCAAAAGCTGGGACATAGAAATTAACATGTTAATAATCAGCGCATGGTGGGGTGGGTTTTCTGTGGTGGATTGTTGTTGCTTTAATTTGGTATTATAAAAAGGCCACAGGATGCATTCCTTAAATTTCGCTGCACAGAGTTTAGGCTTTTAGGGGTGTTCTATAAGTATCGATGTGGATGATGAAATTGCACATGGCTTTTGTGGCAACTTAGGCAGGAAATAAATAGGGTGCTATAGGATTCATTAGAAGTTCCTTTATTAACGAGGCATTACATCTCAGTACTTTTACTCTTTAGCACATCCTCAAATGAGTTTTGCATATGCCCTCAACAAGGCTGAGAGCTAGGCAGTACTCATACATGAAGAAATGCTTTGGGAGATGCATGGCCTCACACCAACAGCTCGTGGGCAGCATGGCATGATGAGAAGCTGGCTCTCTCCATTCCTAGACAGAAGCCCTCCCCTCTGAATGTTAAACCTGTAGTGCTAACAAATTCATACACAGATTGCTCTAATGATTCGGGTGTAGTAACCTCAAGGCACAATGCTTGATCTAAAAACTACTCTGGCAGCAACAAAGCTTTGATAGATAGACCTGGGTTCGAGTCTCCGCTCCAGCACAGATAAGTTGAGAGAGTCCGCACTTGTTCTTTAAACTCTCTGAGCTTCTGTTGCCCCCCTTTCAATGGTGGAGAGGATAATAACTACTCCATTGGGTCACTGTTAGGATAAAATAGAGGAGATGGATGAGAAAGTAATTATTGGATTCTTAATATGATTCCTGGTATTCTAAATGGAAGATACGTGGGACAAGACTTTGAAAGGGAACATGTACTGCATAATCTCTACCACCCTATCCACGTGGTAGCTCCTGGCTCTATGTGGTTATTCACACTTAAATTGATTCAACTTATAATAAAATTAAAAATCTAATTCCTCGGTCTCACTACCCACATGCCAAATGTTCAGCAGTCACACGGAGCTGGCCAGTGGTTACCATATTGGGCAGCATTGATACAGAACATTTTCATGATTGCAGAAAGCTCTATGGGTTGCTGCCTTAGGAGAAATGACCTCTCCAAGGGAACAGGCAGGGGAGGTATCATGCAAAGTCTAAACTCTGCGTTGCTGCAGGAGGAGGCCAGAATGAAGATATGGACCAGTGTGTGCCCACTTTTCTTTGTTTAACAATATGGTTTACACTGGGGCTATGCAAATGGTGTGTGAGCAATACAGTGCGGTGCATTGAACAGGCCCACTCCAGAATATCCTGCTGATAATTGTGTAGAGCTCTGCAAATGGTGGGTAATTTCCTCTCAGGTGCCTGTTCTACACGCTTGTTTGGCATGCTTTATTTCGGGTGGATTTACACTCTGCATTTGCCATAAAAACTGTTTCCAAAAGAAACAAGAAGCGTGGCAAGATAAAAAGCGATATAAAAAGGGTATTTTGTGATTTATTTATGTCAAATTTATGGAAGATGACAGGAGGCATTACAGTTCCAAAATTAGTTGTCACAGTCAGGCTGTAAATCCTGTAGGACAGGAGTTAAAGGAGGGGCTTTGGAATCAGGACCCCTGGGTCTCAGAGGAGCTCATAGCAAGGCCACAAGAAGGCAGAGGATTTCTAGAATCCGCCACATAGGAGCTTTGCCAGCCCTCAAGATGAGGAGCTGCCACTTAGGAGCTAACAGATATTGAGTGTTTTCTGTTTTAAGCACTTTCTCTGTATAATATCTTTGCTTTTCACTAGCTCTTGCTATTTTAATCATTTTACAGACGTGGAAACTCTGTACTGTACCTCTGTACTGAGAAGCACAATGAATAAGGGTGAAGCCGGAGTATCTGGTGGAGGTTGACTTGAATGTACTCATTATGCTTTCACTAAAGACTTAAATTCATTCGTGGTCTGCGAGCATTTATTAAGCACTCCCACTGTGGGCCAGACAGTGTCAAGCACTAGCGGTATAGAAATGATAAGATGTGAACTCTGCCATCAATAATTGGTCTAGCAGTAAATTTAACTGATATACAAACAACTACGATATTTATCAGTCCAAGAAAAGTGATGTATAGATATGGATGGATTTTCTAGGACCATAAGGAATCTCCTCTTTAATCCTAACTGGTGTACACAGAAGAACTTCATGGAGGAGATAGTCTCTGAGATGAAGAAGGCAGTGGGTCCTTAATGGTCAGATACGGGGGATGGTCCATCTCTGGTCCCACTGATGGGGGAAGGATGGGGAAGAATGGTCCCAGTGAATTCTCCTTAGCTGATGATGTGAGCTTTTATTTTCCTGGGAAATGAGTGGATGGTCCCAGTCTATCTATGCTGTCTTTGAAACTTTTTGTATTCGTTTTGTAAGTGGTATCCTAAAGAGGCAAGTGGAGGGAGACAAGGATTTTTCCTCAATTAAAAAAAACAGTTTAGATCAGAGCAAAACTATTGAAACTCTCTTCTCTCTTGGCTTCCACTAAGCACGCTCTGTTTCTCCAGCCACTCTTCATTGCACTTCTTTAAGAATTCTTCTTTGTTTAACCTCGCAGTGTTGGTGCCCCTCCACTCCATTCTGCTCTCAGAAGGTTTATCTTCAGTCTTCTCTTTTCTCATTGCACACACTTTCCTGTGTGATCTCATCCCCTCATATGACTCCCATGTGTTTTCTGATCATCCCAAATCTCTAACACCAGGATTAACTTCTCTTTTGAGCCCCAGATCCATATACCACCTGCGTATTAGCCATTTTTACCTGAATATCCTGCAGAAGCATCAGACTTGGTCAACAGGTCCTAAGCGCATTTCCCTTTCTGTATTCTGCACAGCAGTTAGAGATACCATGGGCTATCACAAAAGGAAAATCCCTAGGAGCCAGTCTAGGTCACCTCTTTTCTTATCATCCTTACATCATAGTGGTCACCAAGCCCTTAACATATTTTTAAATCAATCTCCATTTCTAGGCTATGGCCTTCATAATTAATATTAGTTGCTATTATGAAAGGAGCACAGATTCTGGAGATAAAGTGTTGGGTTTGAATTCTGGTTCTAAAACTTATGTTATTAATTCTCTCTGTACCTTAGATTTCTCATCTGTGTAAATGGATGCAGAATATTTTAGGTACCTCTTAGAGTTGTTCCAAAGATTTAATGATTAAAAGAATAGTTCCCAGCTTCGGTAGGCACCACTGACGCATTTGCAATAATAATTGGACTTGTGTTGTAAGGAATCTTGTTCTGTTTGCTTTACATTAATCTCATAGTATCTCCACAACACTATGGGAGGTTTTGCCCTTAGCCAAAATGGTGGTCTGGCTTTACCCTGTGAAGACCTCCTAACTGGCCTCTGGGTATTACCTCCATCTGCTATGTTCTTCACACTGCTGCCTGGTCACATTATCAGGAAGACTCATTTGAAGAAGATTACCAGAAACCTCAATATTTCCTCCCTGGCTGGTCCTTCCTCACTCTTCGCCCTGCCATGACACCCTGATTTCCCATTCCCTTGGCCAACTTTCCAAGACAACCCAGGAACAACTGCAGGACAACCAGGAAAAGGGTTCATGGAAACAATTATGCCATTAGCAGGAACCTAATTTGTGGCCACACATTTATGAAGAGTTAAGCTGACCAGAGGGTGCAGAGAAACATACTGAGTTTTCTCTAGGGCTTGAGTTAAAACCATGCCTCCATGTAGATTTTCAGTCCTTCCAGAGTTTCTCCACCTCTACAAAGACAAGATACCTATTGTTTCAAATGGACCCTGAGTCTTAACTAATAATTACAAAAGACTTACAGGTGCTAGAAGACAAAGGCATTATTTAAATACCCATGCAACTGAAATTATACAGAGATAAAAAAGAGTAATTAGATCAACCAAAGGTCACTCATTCACTCCTCTGGGCACTCGGAAAGTTCATCCAGGGTTGTTTCTTGGCAGGAGTGAATGGTTTTGAAAGTAAAGATTTTCAATGGTATTTTTCTTGCAAAATATTCCTGCAGTGGGTAAAGAATGATATTGTTCACGATAATAGCAATAAGAGAGACCAGTGAGGGAGAATAATTTGCAAAATGAATGTCCCGAGCTATTTTCCTTTGACGAACAATCATAAAAGATCTTCTAGGTTTAAGGCTAATTCCTTGTTTCTTCAGCCTGTGTTTTAGAAACTGACTGATTGTGGTTTTTTTCACAGGGTCTCCATTGCGTCAGGATCACAAAATGTCACTTTGCAGTTAGATGGCCCCCATTGGAAAGGCACTGAGAGATGCCGATTGCAATTCAAAAATCTCAATTTTCAAATATACCTTACAGCTTATTCCTGGTGAGAAACACTTTCCCCCCTTCATGGGCATGCTAAGTGTTGTGCTGAGAAAAAAGGTGGGGAGTGTTCTTTTGAATGAAAGGAAATTTGTAGCTAGGAGCTCAAGTCCCTGGAGCTTAAGAGGCCTCCCTTCTTTTAGTAGTGCTTCTTGCTGTGCAGCTTTCCTGTGGGCTCAGGTAAGAGTAGGAGACAATTGAAATGGAAGAGGTAAAAGGCACAGACTAATGGCAATTACCTTTATCACCTTCTCTACTTGGGTTTCAGTCAAGGTTATAATCTGTACGTGCAGGCTCCCACCTGGCCATGTGCTCTCAACAGACCAAACTCATGCAGTAAGCTGCTGGCAAACAGGAGTCTTGTGTTGACTTTGGGGATTGCTCAGACATAGACAAATATCTTCCCAGCTGGGAAAAGCCAGACTGAGGTTCCAGCATCCAGTTTGGATTTGGAACTAGGAAGCATTGACTGCTTCTGACTGTCTCATTGTCTTGGGGAGTCTTGAACTCAGAGATGGTAGACTCGAGTGATATCTTCTTAGTGGCGCAGAGGAAAGGCAAGTGGTGAGTTGCTCTTGCTAGAGAACTGTCTAGCTGTGAGTAAGCTATTCACCCTCTCTGGACCTTAGCTTCTCATTTGTAGAAGGAGACTATTGGGTCAGATGACCCTGTAGTCCTAATATGATCCACTTAGGTGGCTATCCTAAGTTTGGTCCCTTTCAGGGTTGTTTTACTTTCTTTCCCCTGCAATGTACAACAGAATTTGACAATTGTTGGCCCAGTGCAGTGGCTCACACCTGTAATCCCAGCGCTTTGAGAACATGAGACAGGCAGATCACGAGGTCAAGAGATTGAGACAATCCTGGTCAACATAATAAAACCTCATTTCTATTAAAAATGCAAAAATTAGCTGGGCATGGTGGCATGTGCCTGTGGTCCCAGCTACTCGGGAGGCCGAGGCAGTAGAATTGCTTGAACCTGAGAGGCAGGGGTTATGGTGAGCCAAAATTGCACCACTGCACTCCAGCCTGGTGACAGAGAGACTCTGTCTCAAAAAAGAGAGAGAGAGAGAGAAAAGGCAATGTCGTGGAGTTGATATTGGCACTGTTCTGTTCCACAACAGTTTATCTCAAAAAAATATTGTCCCCCTGCAATTTCTACTTTCTCTTGTTGTTATTTAAAAAAAAAGATGAGAAGAGGGGTTATGGAAGATGGGCCCATGTGGCCTCCTGAGCAGATTTGCTGTTTGATATTTTCCCCCTAACCCTTTTCGTACTGGCCAGAGGGTTTGATGTATTTGGAAATGACACGTGACAGTGAAAATGCTCATTATCTTTATTGGTCATGATCTGCAAACTCATTTCTTTGTCCAGTGCCTTCAAAACAGCTTATTAGTTAAAGAATTCACTTTGACAACTTTAGGGCTGGTGTCACCTTGTGGGCTGCTGTCACCTTATGGGTAAAAGGATGATTTCAGAATTATCTGTGATGAGCATCTCATCCCTGCCTAACATGCACAAGGGGGCTTGTGGGAGGCAGAGAACATGGCCATTTAATACTCGTCCCAATTACCACGGGGAACAGGGCCAGTTCTGGCACCATGTGATTACAATGCAGTAACAGGTGACATGGCAGGATGGGAGATAGTGAGTCCTTGTCAGTCCGCCTGGTTGTTATGTGGTGCTTTGGGAAATGGATTCATGCAAAATTACCCACATATGCTCTGTTTATGGAAAGGATACGGTGTGGAGGTAAGCGAGGGGGTGTCTGGTCTCCCCAGTAAGTTACAAAGATACATTTTGAACACGCTGAGAACTTCCCACTAGCCTATGGTTTCTATAGAAGTGTAAGGATAAATCACGTCATTTGTTTTAGCTACATCCCTGAAATCCTCAAGAAGTAAAACTGCTATGCCCTGGGCCTCCAGTTAGGAGATTTTGACCTTCTTTCAAGTACATTGAAATTTTGATCAGAGGGAAATTAAACCTAAATCACTGCTCTGTCATCAGAAGTTCTAAGATGGTGGCAGACCTTTCATGGAAAGATAGTATTGTCAAGAGATGAAAATAGTAAAATGGTGTTACTTCCCTCTTTCCTGACATTATTATTGCTACCTAGAAGTGTGCTTCTTTTTTAAAGCACTCTCTAGAAAAATTACACACACACACATACACATTCTCCTAGCCATCTTTTTTCTTTTACCAACCAGTAGACTTAGCTAAATTAAAACACAGAAATGTAATTAATGCAATTATTTATAGATTTTTCCTTGATAATGCTAACTGAGAACACTCACTGATAAGAGGGATTAATGTAGCTACCATGGTTTTACCATGTATGAATAAGCCCAACTAGTCTACCAAGTTCCCAGAGAAATTGGTAAGATGTTAGTAATGCTTAATTATTTTATGAATTTGGGCAGATTAAGGGGAGCCCGAGGCCTCAGGCAATGTAACAATGTGGTGGCTTTGCCTTAGGTAGAAGTAAGAGAGCTAATTGAACTTGCTTGTTAAACTCACTCATCTGCAGAACACATCACACAGTTCCAGATGATGGGGCTGTCTGCCAGAAATAATGACAATTTTGCTCATTTTCCTTGTAGTAATTTTCGCAGGATAAGTTCATTATGTATCGTGGAACTCCATGAAGGATGTACCTGCCCAAGGCTTGCCCAAGTAGACTTATGGGTTTTGGCCATTCCTACCTCTCAAAATAGGAGCCAAAGCTAAGCAAGTCATTGGCCAAACTACTTGTCATTTACCTACTTTTTTATGTTCTAGAGAAGGGTTTCTTGATCGTACCTCAGCATTATTGGCATTTTAGGCCAGGTAATTTTTTTGTTGTGGGAGGCTGTTCTGTGTGATGCAGAATGTTCAGCGACATCCCTGGCCTCCACCTACTCAATGCCAGTCATCTCTCCTCTCTTCCACCCCAGCAGTTGTCAAGACAAAAAAGTCCCCTGACATTGCCAGGTGTACCTTGAGCAACAGAACTGTTCCTGATCTAGAGACATTCCCGACACAAAAGAATAAACATTTAGACCTTTGTATCTAAAGCAGAGGCTGAATCTATCTGGCCACCTTATTAGGGGATTTCAAATCAGTTTTTAAAGGTTAGCCTAGATTGTTGCCTGATTCAACTCAGCAGGAAAAATCATACCATGTTGTGTGTGAAGTAACTATAATTTATTAGCTCATTAGTCTGGCCTTGAAATTGCCATTTTGAGCACTTGCCAGGCTAACCAAGTTTATAGGCTGAGTTGCTTTTTTACAAACTCAAGGTTTCCCCTCTGCTTTTGGGCACTCATTGCCTGAGCCTGCTGAGCTTATCATGGCCTAGTGCACTTACTGATAAGCAGCCTTGACTTGTGCATCCAGCTATTCGAAATGTTCTGCCACCATTACCTTCCCAGCTGATATGGAGTTTCTGCTCTGTAAATGAGAAGGACAAAGACACACTGATCAGAACAGCTAAGAAGGAGGAAGACTGACCTGTCATAAATACCTCTCCTTCCATCTTCCTAGAGAGTCCAAGAGCTCCTAGCTTCTTGAGGTTTTAGAAGAGCAGCAAGACTCATTATGTTCATGTTATCATCTTTCCAAGTGGTCAAGAGGAAGGCAGGACAAGTGATTTTTCCCAAAGCCATGTCATGCTGGGGTGCCCCCCACTGGAGAAATGGGGTGGATTTTTTACTTCTAATCACTCTTACACTGTTTTTCTACATCTTATTATCACCTTCTGTGGAGTTAGCAATCATACAGGCCAATTGGGAAAGTTTCTCCATTCAGGAGTATGTCATACACATTCCAACGCCAGAATAAGTACTGAAATATGCAAGAGGGGCACATTTCATTTTACCTTGGACTTGATGCCTGCACATAATTTGGAGACTGGGCAGCCAGTTCATGTATCCTGATGGATTTTTATCTGACCAGGTGTTCACTTTGTTCCCTGCTTAGCTCCCTGTCAGCAAAGAGCTCCTCCTCATGTTGACTCCATTGAGGAACACCATATGGTGGGCAATGCCTCCCCTTCAATCAATATAGTCACATTTGCATTCATTTTCTGATGAGATGGTAAAGGGGAGACTCCTCTCCTATTGAGAGAGCCTGTTTATGCTTAGAGCAGAAGTGAACGTAGAATTCAGTTTTTCCATGTGATGGAGATTTCTTTCTGTCTCCCTTTTTTTTTTTGGCTTGGTAAATAAATCAAGAGTACTAGCTAAAGTCATTTATTTGCATACTGAAGTTCTAGGATATGTTCCAAATTCTGCTCTTTCTGTCAATATGAATAAGCCCTTCAAGGATAAATAAATACAAATAAACATATTTTTGAGGAATTAAAGCAAATAGTATTCTATTCAAATATATTGCTGCTAACATTTTCTAGCCTTTCTTAGTAGGAAAAACATATCAATCTATTTTTATTCTATGTCTGAGTCTGGATTAAAGATAATTCTGTTACTTGAATAAGCTTAACACTTTCTAGAAGTAATTCTACTATAAACACTATAAGTATAAATACTTTATTTTACATTAGATATTTGGGAGTTTTAAAAAGAAAGCACAATGAGTTATGCTCACAAACATAGGTATGTATTGATATCTATGTAAGACCACCTTTTGAAAAACTGCCTTGCATTTGAGAAAAATTGATACCATGAAGACTAAATGAGTTGTTGCAATGGATTATAGTTAATACAGATACATTTACTTAAAATAAAGCAGATTTTAGAAAACATAAGGAAAAGTTTGAGTTATAAACTTGGAAATTATTTAGGACCCCAGGCTCAAATCTATTTTTGTTACGAATTTGTGATACATCTGAAATCTATTTATTTGGCTTTTTATAACCTCAATACACTGACTTACAAGTTTGTCTTCCTGGAGTTTTCTGAACATTTCATAAGGAGTTTTCTGAATATTTCATAAGGATTTCAAATTGTTTCACCTAGAGTTATGCTTACACTTATATTATACCTTTAATTCTACATACAGTAAAAATGACCATTAATTCAAGTAAAAAGTAAAATGATGATTATTGTTAAAATTGCCCAGTCCTTGCAATTGGTTCAAACTGGTACTGAACAGAGTTAAATTATTTGTGCTTATTATATACAATCACACAAGTAAATGTTTCACTCCTCCAAAAAATAACGTTTCTTAAACTATGGGAAGCTTTTGTTTCACATCTCTCCAGTTTTCCTATTTGCAGTATCTGTATTTAAATACACACACAGGGATGGACGTCAGCAGCTAAGTTGATTAATTGCAAAACTACAATTTTCAGGCCCCAGATGGACTCTATAATCAATCTAAACTCGGGTCCTCCCTATCTTTTTGTCAACATTCCAGGTTTTCTCCATATCGGTAATCCATGTTCTTTAAAGACCAGAGGGAGCTGTTTCTTATTTGCATGCAAAAGAGTTGATTAATAAAATTACAAATATCACCTATAAATAAGTATGCTTGCTATGTGTATGTGGACATCTATACAAAAGAGTACTCCTTTAGTGGGCTTTTTTCCTCTGTGGCATTTATCACTAACACCTTGTTCTCTCTCTCCTATCAGATGGTAGTGGCATGGGAAGAGGGACTTTGTTTTCTTTGCAGTTGTATGCTTAAAACCTAGAATGGTGCCTGGCGTGCTGTAGGCACTCAATAAATATGCGTGTGAGTAAATGAATAGATACATGATGGCCCTTGAAGAAAACTGTTTAAAACTTATCTGTTTCAATCCCTTCTTTATGCAGATGTAGAAATTAGGCTAAGGATGGTTTGCTAAATCCATTGCCTATCCATTCATTTATTATTCATTCCTCTTGTTCATCTATCAAATATTTGTTGAATACCCTCTACCTACGAAGGATAGTGTTAGCTAATGTCAGTACCAGAAAAAAATAAAACAGAGACCCTGCCTTAAGGGAGGTCAACATTCCTAGAGGAAACAGACACAGAAAACATAATGACTCCGTGGGCATTTTCGTATGTTGGAGAGAGCGGGAGACAAGGGACACTCTCAAAGGAAGTGACATGTGAGCTGACTGCTGAGAGAGGAGGAGGAGGAGGCATTTGATGACTAAAGAGGGTTATAGGCAGAGGCTGAGCACGGCAAAGGCTGGGTGGGAGGAAATGACATGGCCTGTCTCTGAAGTACTTCGCTGTGATGAGCATGTGAAATAGCTTGGGAAAGGAGAGCACTGTAGTGGTTAGAATGTGGGGTTTGCAGTCAGAGGGCCTGAGTTAAAATCCTGGTCCCATCAGTTATGAGCACTGTAACTTTGTGCAACTTAAGCTATTCATTTCCTTATGTGTGAAATGGAAATAAGCGTACCTACCTCATGCAGTAGTCTGAAGCAAAGATGAAATGAAATAAAATTGCATCTTCTACCTGGTAAGAGCTTAACAAAACTTTGTGGCTATTGCTACAATGATTATAAGGAAATGGTGCAAGGCAAAACTGGCAAGCTTGGTTTGGTGAGACTTTGAAGAGCTTAGCATTTGAATTTTATTCTGTGTGCATTGAGCCACTGCTGAGATGGGTATGAATCATGGAGGGAAATATTTGCATTGTATTTTAGATAGAAAGAATTCTTAGGTCATCAAATAGAGGAAGGACGTCAAAGGGAGAGGGACTGAAAGAAAAGAGGACTAGTGAGTGACTTGTTCAGAGGATATGGTTTGGCAATGATCTTAGGGTTGGAGAGGGGCAGAGCTTCTGGAGAGATATTCTAGTGATAGAAAAGTAAGAATGGGAAGAGGGGGCTCTAAGGCTCCTCGCTCAGACAACTCTGTGGTTAGATGAAATCATTAACCAAAACCTTGGATATAGGACAATCGGCATCTTCAGAGATTGCTTAGGATATCATTGGAGTTCAGAGCATTGCTACAAAGAGCATGATCCCCAGACCAGCAGCATCAATGTCACCTGGAAGCTTGTTAGAAGTCTAGAATTTCCAAATCTCACCTTGGATCTATTGAATCAAAATCTGCATTATAGTAAGACCCACAGGTGATGTGGATGTACATTAAAGTTAGAGGAGCAGGAGACTGGAGTAGGTATTGACAACCTCCAGCCCTCACACCAAATCCAGCTGTTTTTGTATAGTCTGTAAGCTAATAATGGTTTTTACATTTTTAAATAAAGAAAAATCAAAGTAAGAATAATATTTTGTGATACATAACAATTTTATAAACCAAACACTTCATGTTCTCACTTGTAAATGGGTGTTGAACAATGAGAACACATGGACACAGGGAGGGGAACATCACACATTGGGGTCTGTTGGGGGGTTGGGGTTAGGGGAGGGATAGCGGGGGTGGGGAGATTGGGGAGGGACAACATTAGGAGAAATACCTAATGTAGGTGATGGGGGGATGGAGGCAGCAAACCACCATGGCATGTGTATACATATGTAGCAATCCTGCACGATCTGTACATGTACCCCAGAACTTAAAGTATAATAATAATAATAATAATGAAAACAATTTTATGAAATTCAGATTTTGGTGTCTGTAGTTTTATTGCATAGCCATGCTTGTTCACTGATACACTACCTGTGGCTGGTTTTGATTTACATGGCAGAGTTGAGAACATATGACCCTCAAAGCTGAAAATATTTGCAATCTGGCTTTTTACAGAAAGTTTCCTGAATTCAGATCTAGAGAGAGCATTTGGGAGTCAGGAAGACCTTAGGTCTTGTTCTGGCATGGCTATTTATCAATATGTAATTAGTTACTTAAATTTTCCTTGTCTTGAGTTTTCTTATTGTAAAATGAAGATATAAATTCAACTTCATTAGATCAGAACCAAATAGGAATAATGCATCTATGGTGCTTATCCCAATGCCTAGCACATAATAAGTGCTCAATACAAATCATCTGTTATTCTTATTACTCAATAAAAATGTTAAGAAATGACCATGTTATATCCCGAGTTTTTTTGCTTTAATGCTGTGTGTTTTTCACTGATGCAGATTTCTTGTTATGCACATCCAACCCTGTTGCTTTCCTGAACATTCACTCTAAGTTACCTTGATTCCTGCCCTTGCCAACTAACTGATTTTAGAGGAATCGTTGTAATAAAGAAAATTGCTCCTTTATATCAGTAGTTAGGCCTGTCATGAATAATGATATTAATAACTAATAACCTACAATGTGGTATAGATACTAGGGAGTAATTTATTTTGATATTTTTATGCCATCATAATGAATTTGTTTGTTATTCATTATAACTACTTTCAAGGCATAAATCAATGTTGTTTTATATTCTGGGCAGATGCTGTGTGTATTTCCAGAGGTTTTGTAGGGTAAAGAATTAACATTTATTTATAGAAACACAAGCATTAGATGTTTTGAACACATTTTAAAAACAGCAATAAAGAAATCACTGCCATGGATATTTTTTCCATTTTGAGAGAATGCTGCAAATAACCATGTTGGTATTTAATACTTGGACCTTGATTTGAACTTAAATTGAATGTAGATAAACATTTTGGTTATTTCTTCAGTTGAAGTATAACTTTTCTTTAAAAGAAAGATACAGTTTCAAGAAAAATTGAGTGTTATTGGCTTTTTACCCCTGGCTTTTCTTATTAGCTGCACTCTGATATCTCTTCTATAAATACTGATACCCAGCGATGCTTAGTGAAAAGAGCAAGACAGCAGTAAAACGAGGGATTTATGTGCTGCTATTTCCTGGTTGTGAATATAATATTTGGGCTGTGGTGTTAAGTACCAGGTAATTTCCTTAGATCTTCAGTTACTGTAAATATCTTCATGGTACAGCTTTAAAAGTTAGAAAATAGAGAAATTGACTCAGATATCAAGCAAGTTATAATTATTAAAAATAAAAATAACAGCATATTGCCCCTGAATATGAAACAATCCATTTCTTCACAACTTTGCAGACACAAATACCTATGTTTTTCTATTTATATTCTTATTCTCCATTTTAGTTTGCCTTCTTAATCAAATATTAAACATCTATTTTTCAGACTGGTATCTATGAGAATTATGCTAAAATTATGTTATATAATTACTGATAATACTTCAAACTTTCATTTAAACTTCTTCAAATTAAACTTTTAAATGTGAGCTTTTTCTGGAAGACCTTGAGTTGTGACAGTGTGAAATAACTCTGTAGTTATTTTTAATGTAAGAGAGTATGTATTACATTTAAATTACAAATAACAAAATTGTCCAAAGAACCTTTAAAATGACCATTGCTTAAAATAAATATATATTTGGTTACTAACATATGCCTCGGACTAGCCTATTAGTAAATGTGCAATGTATGAAAACTGTATCACCACAGTTAGCATTACTAAACTGCTAGAGTGGAAAAACTTAGCATGCTTATTTTCTGAACCACATTTAGTTTGGTGAATTTGCTATGAAAATCTCATTCTTTTGTACTTTTTCTTCCTTCCTAGAAATACTATTAAAAATACGAGAATGTAAATTTCGGCTTGGTTGAGAAAGCTAGCCAGTGTCCACAAACAGTATAAGCTCTTAGTCATGAAATTGCTTTGCACAGTTAAAAAAATTACTGACTATAAGGGGTTAGGTGAGTAAGTTATAAGATGGAGGAAAGACACCTTATTTCAAAAGAAATTTAACTAAATATTTTCCAGTGCACAGTATGGTCTTAATGAAAAATTTTCATAACAATGAATGTGCTGTTCTAACTTGAAAACTTTTTATCATATGAGTTGCCTGGAATACTATTGTATATTTCCACATGTGACAATGTAGCCTTGTATTTTCTCCTTGGCACATATCTCTTGGAGTTTCTAACTTTGGAAGGTAAAGTTGTTTGATGACTTGAATCAGTTATAAGATGGTCACTATTTCTTTTGTTCCTGAGTATTCTGTCAGTGGGCATTAGTAATGACATGGTTCTGAAAATTGAAAAGAATAAACAGATCATGCAATGCCCTGCTGCAGGACTAATTTAAGTGAGCTTTGAATGTTCAGGGCAATGAGGCCCTGGCTTCTTCCTTGGGGATATTGCCCTATAAGAATGTCCTAATCTTTAATGCATACTCCAAATATTACAGTAAAGATAAAAAGCTGATCATTCAGGTATCTGCCTCAAATACCTGCAGACTGTGTACTGTATGGTTAAACCAAGCCTACATTGTTCCATAATAAAGTTTTTCTGTTTCTGTAATATACTAATACCTTCTACTAGGTGATCAGTAAGAGATTTATTCAAGAGGAATAGTAAGGAGTGACTCAGAAATGCTAGATAGCTACATTGCAATTACAGCTACTAAAAATTTTACTTGACCAAGCACGTCTTTAAAAGGGTACTATTGTATTTCTTTCACACAATTAATGAGCACTTATTCAATACATTTAGCTTGTGATAGCTTGGGAAAAGCTCATGATAGAATACAGGATTTCCTTCTAGTCACACTTAGTTTATTTATTTATTTATTTACTTATTTACTTACTTACTGTTTTCAGAAAGAAAGCTGAGACTCAAAAGTTAGACCTAAGTAAGTTATAGCAAACTTTAACATCTTTTTAGGTAGGTAGACAACAGGGGAAGAAAGGAAGGTTGTCTATCCCATCTTCACATAATGTGTTGTAGTAGGTTTATGGACAAGGATTTCTTCAGGACACAGAATCTATGCAGATTGTTTAGATGAGTAGACTTTAATGAAGTAACTATTGAAAGAGTTGTAACCATGTAAAGAAAACAAATAGCCATGTTGAGGCACTAAAAGATTAGCAAAAACTGAAAGTCTTTAGCTGAGTGGAGACTTAGCATGAAACTAAAAAAGTTTTTAAGTTTCAGGGTTCCTCACAGTGTACAGAGCCCTTCCAAGGCCCTGAGAGGAACAGCAATATGTTCTCATATTCATATTCTTTTTAGAAAATTTACCAATTTAATTACACAAGTTTTAGGCCCCCTAAAACCTGGACATATCCCTGGCCTTAACTCTCCTAGGGCCAGAGGTGAAGGAAATGACACAGGGTTCGTTACCTGAACCTATGAGAACTGGAGTTGTGGTGGGGAAACTGTCCAGTAGAGGATAAAGTTGCAGAACAACAGAGATGCCTCTAGAGAGGCAGCCCAGGAGCAGGGAGGAAGTGAGAAAAAGATGCCTTGAGCCCTCTCCTACCCCATTTCCTGGTTTTCCGGTGGTGTTTCCATTGGCTAAAGCCAGCAGGAGGCCAGCAGGCAAGGGTACCGAGGGGAGGCTGTATATGGGCCTCCACGATGCGGGGCAGAGAAGGATGGAGAATGGAATGGGAAGGGAGGGGGAGAAAAGAATAAAACGTAAACTACCATCGTGACCTGTTTTCTCTTCCAGATAACTTAAATGTGTAGTTTTGTGTGTTGGATTCTTTTTGAGAGACTCCCATGAGCCTATGAACCCAGGAGTTTCTTCTAGTGGTAGATTCTGAGAAGAATAAAATGCAATATGGCATTTAAAGTTGCACTCCAGACTTTGGTTTGTACAACAGCCTCAATCAAAACAAGTAACAGAGCACATAGAGTGACTGTGGGCCAGGGTGTCCCATGCAATAAATATGATGGGGAAGTGGAAGGAAATGACCACAAGCTATAAACAGAATCATTATCTACAGACAGGTTCCAGATGAACAACTACCTTTCATCATGAGCTTTTATTAATAACTGTTCAAATATTTACACATATCACTGATAAACAGATATGATCATTAGACTCCTGGAACGTTGTCTTAGAAGTGAAGGCTTTTCTGATAGGGCAGAGGGAAGAGAACTTATTTTTCATGAATGGGTTCTAGATTGAGAAACCTCAAATTACTCAAGTCAATAAACTGAGGAGGTTAGGAGAGGGATGGTTAAGCTCTAAATGTTTCCTCTAACTCGGATGTAGGTTTTTGTGAGTTTTAGTCAAAGGCTCTCCTCAGACTGTCATCCCTGACATTTGTGTATCTTGCTGTTCCTTATTTGGGTAATGGACATTTTCTTTGACATCTGTCATACATTCAGGTTTTACTAACTGGAACACATTTTTCTTGCATGTTTTGACTTTAATCAAAAGTGAGGGATGAACTGATGGTAAAGAATCCTTTGATAATGCATGGCATTGTGTTTCCTATTCATGGGTGAGCTGCTTCTCATATTCCCTAGCCTTGTGTTCCAGACTCTGCTCTTTTATGTTTATTTGCTAGTAAAAATGACCACTATGTATCTCGCTGTATAAGCACCTGGAGGGTTTTGTTTGTGTTGTTCCCTCTGCCTGGCATACTCTCCCACTTCTCATCAGGCATGTAACTCTTACTCACTTGGCTTGGTCCAAGTATTCGGTATAGGAAACCATCCCCCAATTCCCTGTGTACCTGTGTCATCATTTATACATCAAAATCTATGTGTTGGACTCACCCTACAGGACTGGGAGTCTTTCAAAGACAGAGAGAGGGTCCAATTTTTATTAGTATCCAAAGTGTGCAGGCTCTGGCATGTAGCAAATCATCGATAAGTATTTGTTGAACTGAACAATTGTATAATTACGAAAATTGCATTTTCCCCAAAGCAGAGAGGACTACGTAATCCTCAAGATAGCCTTAGTGTCCTAGTTAAAACTTAGTCCAATGTGTAAAATTTAATTATCTCTCTCTGATTAATTGGCTCCTGAGATGACTTTTGGGTTTTCCCTGTGCTTGGGGTAAAATTAGACCAGTAAGTGTCTGCTTCAACACACTAAAACTACCTGAAAGTGTAAGTTGTACTTTTTGTTAAGATTAAAAGGCAGATTAGGTAATATCTTTTATATGAAGTATAAAGAAGAGAACTAACCATGATTATCACTCACACCAAGTCCACAACAAGAAGGATGGTAATAACAATGTCCATTATCACACAAGATTCTTATATACACTCTTGAGGTAGGATCTTAATTGTTAACTTATAGCAAGCAAAGATCAAATTATTTTCCAATGGTTACCATTCTGGAGGATGCTGGATTTGAACCCTGGTCTTACTGAGTTGGGTCCAGTGTTTTCTGTAAATTATTACAAGATACCTTTCAGCACTGAGAGAGGCTCCATCATGATCAGGTTTATTACTTTACTTGCATCGACCAATGCTTGTTACCTACTACAGCTTTGATGAGCTTTTGGTCTTTCTTTAAAGGCCATCTTGTGTATTGGGCAAATGATGTACCTTTTTGTCAATTTACCGGGAGTTGGTTTTGGAGATAGTGTTGGAGAGGAAGGGAGTTTATAGAAGAGGTGAGTACAGAAATGCTAGAGATTGATGAGATAATGAATATAACTTCTCTTAGGGCAAGAGAACACTCTATCAAAGATAATAAGATTCTCAGGGAAGATTTATATCAGTATTCTTAAAGATGTATGGAATATATACCTTTCTTGAAAGTGGATTTGAAATCTACTTTGGGTCTATACCTAATGATGAGTCAATTTGCCAATGAAGTGTTTTGGGATTAGGCTATTTCCTATCCGCCTTTCTAAGTGCCCAAGTGCTTTATACCTTGCCAGGCATCATCCATTTCAGAGGAGAGCACTTTTAAAATGGGTTTCCATCTAAACTCAGCCACATTTTTAGTGCACGGTGAAATTAATTTGAATAATAGGCTTTATTTTCTATGTGCTTTCAGCAGAATTCTGAGCAAGGAAAGAAAACAAGGCAGATTTGTAGGGTAGCTGCAAAGTGAAAAATATGCATTTGAATGAGTGATGGCATGTGCTCGCTTTTATTCCCCCAGTGCTTGTGGATACTGCCCCGGAGTTTCGCAGACTGGGGGGAAGGGGTGGCTCTTGTCCTTGAATTCCCATCAGGCTGTGTTATTAAACCTTGTGACACCTCACAATATAGATTCTAGAGGAAGAAAACATCTTGAGATTTGCAAAGTCTACAGAGGCCTGGCAAAATGGAATCCATTTGCTTAAAATGGTTGGGAGTTTATTTACTGGATTAAGTGTGAAGTATGTTGATAACAGATGGAACGAGTGATCACATGACGTATTTAAATAGTCTAAGGATAACCTCGATGTCCTGGTCAATGTTCCTTCTCTCGATTAATGCCAGTGCTAATTAACTGGCACAAGTGTTCCTAGCCATATGGGGGATGTTGCTGATAGCTGGCTGGCAGCTATACCCAGCCACTACCTGTATGTAATTCAGTGCTGTGCTTGGTGCTGTGGGACTTCCATAATGGAACAGCCCAGCACAGACAGAGTTGATGGTTCCAAGTGTCATGATGTTTTCTTTGTTTCCTTTGTGCATGTTATTCCAAATGTGCTTTAAAAATTAGAAATTACATTGACACATTTTGCAGGAAAGTAATATTGTTCTTGGTCTATGTACGTAGTACATACATACTCAAACTCCTTGAGTTTCTGAGTGGTCTGTGAATTGATCTGTATTCTGATTTTGTAATAATGGGCAGCTAACTCTTTAATGATCTTCATTGAATCAGTGCTGTGCCATTATGCTATTCATTTGCCTTGTGACTTGAAAAATGAAGAAGAAAACTAGTTTAGGCAAATAGAGAATAACATGGTTTAAGAGTTAGGTTTTGTCTACATCCAGTTACGATTCTTATAGGTGCTAAGGGAAAGAGCACTGAATTCAGAATCTGATAATTTGAGAAAGAATCCCATTCAGGTTGGTCACTAACCTTTTAGATCTGAGTACTCCTAAGGGCTGTCTTGGGAAACAAAGATTTTAGTTCCGACAAAGTCCATCAGGCTTCTCCATGCCACCTCATATGAAAGTAAAATTGAAATAAAAATAGGGTGATCATATAATTTATCATAAAAATGGGACATTTTAGAGTGAAAAGAGGAGTTTGGAATAATTACTCAGGGACCACAGGCATAAAGTGGAACTCTTCAGAGCACACGGGGATGTGTGGTGTCCCTAGTCAAGGACGATGAGCTCACTCTGCAAATGCAAGTTCAAGACCAAGTCTCTAAGTACTTCCCTTTCCAATGAGATTTCAGCCCAAAGAGCCTCCTAGAGAGAAACCAAAGGTTTCATTGTCTTGAGGAAACATGTTGCTGAGCCTCTCTGTACCTCATTAGGCTATAAAATGGGAGTTACAGTGCTTGCCTCTCAGAACTGTAGAAAGGATGAACTATATGTCAAGCATCTGTGACAGGGAGCATGACACAGGAGTCTTAGTAAATGCCTTTTTGTCTTCTTGCCTCCCTCCTGCCCCCTCCTTTCTTCCCCATGTAAATTAATATACCTTTTTTAAAGGAAGGAGCAATCGTTTTGTATTTTCTACTCAATGCTGAGCCCCTTGAGGGAGGCAACAGGGTTTTATTCATCATGTATCCCAACCACGTGGTTCCTGGGACCTACTCAGTCAACATATGTTGAATAGATGCATGAATTTAAAAGAAGAGCAGTCATTCCAGAACAGAGGCTTGCAGTCAGAGAAGAGCGTGGCTGCATTCTTGGCTGATAAGAATTCAGAAGGCATGCAGACACAGAGCGGTCTTTCCCAAAAGGAAACTTAAGCTGAGCGGCACAATAAGAAAGCTCTTCCTGAGGGATTGTCATAACTGAGGAAGAACTGGGCTCTCGTGTCCCTACTTGGCTCCATAGTTCCTGCTGAGCTTCTGAGATGGAGAAGAAGCAAATATGGAGCCTAGGAAAGCAGGGAGGAAGAAACCCATATAATTTCCCTGTGCCCACTCTCCGCCTCCCATGCTGGCAATTACAGAGCTCCTCTCTGTAAGGCTGCTCCAACATGTGGCCACAGGCCCAGGGTGCAATGGACAAAGCCAAGAACCTGAGGATGTCAGCTCTCACATTGGGCATAGAGAAGCATGGTCTTCATGGAGTGTAGTCTCCACACGTAATGGCTGTGAAACAGAGGGGCCACATCTTGATTTAGTGGTTATTGGTTTTCTGTTTGCAGTGAAGGGTTGTCAGCAAGCTTTAGGGAGTAGGGCAAAAGCAGATATCCTTAAGGAGGATATGGGTATGAGCTGAGCGGTGGATGAGGACACAAGTTCTGGGGTTACACTGCCCAGTTCAAATCATAGCTTCACTTGTCATCAGCAGTGTGACATTGAGCAGACTGATCAAATTCTTTAAGTCTCCATTTTCTCCATTACTGTTGTGTATGTCACTATATAACAGTGATTATAATTCTATCTGCCTTACAGGGTTATTTTGAAGGTAAAATGAGCTGATCTATGCAAAGCACTTACTACAGTGCTTGGCACACAGTAGGTACACAGTGTATAATCACTGCTAGTTATTGTATCAGTACTGGTAGAATCATCATTGTCATCTTTATCTAATATTATCAAGCTTTGAAACTGACCTTTCCTTATATCAGATTCTCTCAATGAGATGATTCTTCCCAGTTAGCTAGCACCAGGGAACCTCCAGGGGGGGAAAATAGATATCGTAAGACAGAATTGTCACATCAAGTATATTACATGCTTCAATAGCCAGGGGCTGATTAGTACAAATCAAATTTCGCACCAACCTACCAGAGGCAGATAGTGCACAATTAGGCTCCGTGGGTTCAGTTTGATTGTTGTAAGGAGATATTTACACTAGAGGTGCCATGGGAATATTAAAAAATACCATCTTTGTAGGAGTTAATGACAGTGGTTATGTGTGTGTGTGTGTGTGTGTGTGTGTGTGTGTGTGTATATGTGTGTATGTATACATATATTTTCATCTCTTCACCAAGAAAGAAATATATATGCTCCTGTAAACTACACTCAGACTTGAAGCTTGAAGGATAAATTTTATCCTGGGGTGTGAGGGAGAACCAGGAAGATAAAAAGTAACAAACCATCCCCTACACTTTGGTAGCGGGATTTATTTGTGTCCTTGTTTCTTTCTTGCATGTCTGGGTTGCGCTGTACCTTTGCTGCTCTTCTTGCTAATATTATTCTACTGTAGTTCCTGGCACACCAGAGTAGGAAAGAATATTTCTGTCCTTTGAGCTGGGCACTGGGAAATCCTCTTGTCCTGGATTTGTAGCAGCGCGAGGCCATTCTTCAAGCGGAAGCCACTCTGAATCTGTGTACAGTACTTTGGCAATTGTTAGATCCAGCCCAGCCTTGGCTAGTGAGGGGCACTGCTTGATGTCGACAAAAAGTGAATTTCTTTCTTGTGCCTCCATGTGAGGCTCCCTCTCTATGAAAATAGAACCTGCTTTAATCTTGCTGGGCCTGATGAAGAGATATCTCCCAGACTGCAAGTCAGCATTTGCCCACATGGTTGTTTGGCAAAATCTATTTTTAAAAGTCTATAAATTCTATTGGTAGACAAAATGGGTGCTCTGTTTTGGGGGAACAGGAGAGAATATATACCCTGTGATGTGTTGTCAGTTTAACGAAGAGAGATTCATTCCCTGCACTTTGCCTCCACTCTGTCTGGGAACATGGCCTCCTGAAGGTGTTCATGCCAAGTTGTGATATAGAGAGAGCGGATTCTGCACTGGGGAGGAGGGAGGGGCTAGCCTGTCACTTTGTGTCCACCTCCAGCTGTTCTGGGTTGCAGCAGTTCTCAATCTCTAGCCTTTTATGGCTCACGTCTGCAGATCACATGCGGTTGGCCATGATGACGTGTGAGTCACTGCCATTGGAAATGTAAACTCAGAAATCAGGTTAGGCTTCTTTTGTTCTTTTGCTCCTCTTTGCTTGCAATGATAGCAAGTTAGCAAGGTTTGATAAGGGCTTTATTAATCAGGAGGTTTTAAAAAACAAACTTGGGGATAATGAAAAGACCCAGGTTGATGGGCAGATATATAAGGCAGGCTTTGTGCCTACCACACTATCTGCCCCTAGCTTCCTCAATGCTGTGCTTTTGCTCATGTCTTCCCTCCTGCTAGGCGTGCCCTCCCCGCTTACTCAACTTCCTATTCTCTAGGCCCAGCTGTTGTCTCAGAGCCTTGTTCTTTCCTTTCTCTCTAATTCTGTCCTCATGATTGCTTCTTCTGGTCACTTGTCTGCTCATCAGAGGCATTTTTAAGGCATCTCTTCTATTGCTTTACTAAGTGGTTCTTCAGCTTCTTAGCAGTGGCTTTTTACCCTGGTCTCTCTGATGCATGGTCAATTCTATTCCTTGGGGAACAGAATAGTGTCCTATGTATCTGGGTTATGTGGCTTAGGTGTATATGCCAGCATGTTTATTTTCTTTTTCATTAATGTTTTTCATAAGTATAATATATTTTTATTACCTAAAATGTATGCATAAAGATAAGCACAAATAAATTTAAAACAATTGAAAATATAAATCTTAAAATGGCAAATATTGTTCATGTTAGGTGTATAAGTTCTGGTATAGACTTTTTATTGCTCCATCTGGGTGATGGAGAGAGAGACAGAGAAAGAAAGAGAGACAGAGACGGAGGGATTATAATGTGCCTGGCACTATTCTATGGGCTCTATACATACTAACCCCTATGAGATATATGCAATGACTATTTTTATTTTAAAGATCAGGAATCTAAGGCTCAGAGCTGTGAACTTACTTGCCCAAGGTCATATAGCTAATAGATGATGGAACATGGTACACAGTTTTATTAGTCCATCCTCACACTGCTAATAAAGACATACCCAAGAATGGGTAATTTATAAAGGAAAGAGGTTTAATTCACTCACAGTTCGGCATTGCTGAGGAAGCCTCAGGAAACTTAACAATCAAGGCAGAAGGAGAAGCAAACACATCCTTCTTTACATGGCAGCAGCAAGGAGAAAAATGAGTGTGCAGCAAAGGGGGTAGCCTTTTGTAAAGCCATCAGATCTCGTGAGAAGTAACTCACTATCATGAGAACAGGATAGGGGAAACTGCCCCTATGATTCAATTACCTCCCACTGGGTCCCTCACACAACACATGGGGACTATGGGAACTATTGTACAACTCAAGAAGAAATTTGGGTGGGGAGACAGCCAAACCATATCAACAGTGTTTTGCAGTCTCATTTTATTTTCACTTGACAACATGATGATCCACTCATTTATTTAACAGTTGTTAAGTACCTGGTAGATGTTATGTAGTGTTAGGAGATTTTGCACGAAATAGCATGAAGCAGGAGGGAGACAATTAAGAAAGCAAATTTGTGGCATCTGTGCTCTGTGATGGGAGAAGCTCAGGGTGCTTTGAGGCACAGAGTAGCACCTAACCTAATCTGAAGGGGGTTCACATGTTTATTTATCATTATTGTGTATGACTGCATTCTTTCAAATAAACTTTTTATTTTAGAATCTTTTCAGATTTATGGAAAAGTTGGTAAGAAAGTACAGAGAATTCCCATATGTCTTGTGTTCAGTTTCACCTAATTTAATGTCTTCTATTACTGTGGCATGCTTGTCATTGTTAATGAACCAATGTTGATACGTGACTATTAACTAAACTCCACTTTTAATCAGATTTCCTTAGTTTTTCTGTAACGTCCTTTTTCTACTCCAGGATCCCATTCAGGACACTACATTTCATTTAGTCATTATGTCTCCTTAGGCTTCCCTGGGTGATGACAGTTTCTCAGATTTTCCTTGTTTTTAGATAATCTTGACAGTTTTGAGGATGACTAGTCAGTTATTTGGTAGAATATGCCCCTAATGGCATTCGTCTGATATTTTTCTCATGGTTAGACTGGATTTATAGGTTTTGGGGAGTAAGACCACAGAGGTGAAGTACCATTCTCAACATATCATGTCAAGAAGACATACTATCAATGTGAATTGTGATGATGTTATTTTTGATCACCTGAGGTCATGAGTGTCAGAGTTCTCCACTGCAAGTCACTCTTTGTCACTCATTTTATAAGGTACTTTTAGAAACAGGACACTAAGTACAACTCACACTTAAGGGGTGGGGAATTACATTTCACTTCCTAGAGGGGGATTGATTGCATTTCTACATTGTATGGATGTTCCACAACTGATTCACCCAACTACCTACTGATAGTCCTTGTGGCTTTACCATTTTATTAACTATTACAGGCAATGTCACATTAATATCCTTTGCAAATATCCTTAAATCCTTCAAATTGTTTTCTTTAAAATAAATCCTTCTGTATAAATTTGAGCCAAAGGGTATATATTTAGAGAAAAACTTTAAATTTATCTGAATATGTTACTTTCTAGAAAGTCAATACCTATTTTCACTCATGAGTGCTAGCTTTATCAAACCAAAGCACTGTTGTGCATTATTCTTTTGAATAATTAAAGATTCAGTAAGCAGAGAATTTAAGCAGGTAGTGAGCATACCCTTAAAAGAAGAATGGAGAGTCGAAGTCCCATTTTGACTAAGAAATCAGAATTGCATTTACTTATTTTACAATGAAACAAACTCAGGTTGACAAAAGTTAATTCAGTGGGTATTTGCTGGGCTATGAACTGAGTAGGTAAATAGTCCCAACCCCAAAGACATTTAAACCTCAGGGTGAAGGCAACATAAAAAAAGCGTCAATTATTCCTGCAACTCAAATTATACCTACAATTCAAATTGTACTTACATTTATTCCACTACAAATTCATAGAACACCTTCTTAGACTGTATCTACATGACTTTTTATGCTGAGAAAATGGTGAGGATTGCTTGAAGTATTTCTGTAGTGCTAAAATTTATTTAACATGAAATTTAGAGACCAACATAGATGGAGAGGTTATTGGTGCATGAAGAAACCTACACTCCAAACAAAAATTGTTTATGTAAATATTGGACTTGGAACAGATCTTTACTGAAAAAAACTTGCCTTTGTGAGTTCACAGATGCCAAATGGGAGGTGATTATGAAAGAATTATGAATTCCAAGATGTAGTGTTTATGTGTGCCTAGGTTTAGATTCCCAAAGGGACCAATTTACTAATACTAAGTGTATGAGTGCTTAATGGGATATGTTGAACACAGAGCTGTACAGCTTCAATAAGTGTGGAAGTGAATTTTAAATAAATAACAGTAATGTGGGTGTTTCAAAGGTTGGGATTTGTTCTAAACCCTATACTTACTTGGGATGATCGTAATGTAGTGTATCTGGATAGGTTAGATAAGAGCAAAACAGAAAAAATATTCTTAGAGTATTAACAGCTAAATCCACTAGTTCTGATGAATCTGACCATGCACAATCAACAAGAATATTGGGAATCTTTTAGATATAAAATCTAAATATTGATACTAAGTCCTTTCTCAGAGGGACATTTTCAGGTGTTTTTCAGTGAATTCAGTGATGCACTCGCCTCACTTCTCATGAATTCCTGTGTATTATTCCCTGCTTAGAGTCCTAGGTGTTGCTGTTGATGGTACTGTTTTAGAACACACTGGGATTACTGGCAAGAGGTGAAATGTGAAAATCATTCCATTAAGGTAAAAATTCAAAAATCCATGAGAGTGTGATTCTTCTTTTTCTTGTTTTTTCTCTTTCTTTTTTTTTATGCACTGTCTTTCACAATGGAAAGACTGTATCTGTTCATAGTATGTGGTGTTCTAAGGTTGTTGATTTTAAGAGCTAGTCTTCCCAGTCTAAAGTAGGGAGTCCAGAGAGCTCTGGTCATTCTCTGAAACAATGGCAGTTTATTTAGTCTCCAAATCTAGTTAAAATCATTCTTAGTAGTACAGGTAAGTAGGAAAAGGAATGATATTATAGTCATTCTTTAGGATGTGGTTGTAGTGGTGGTGAGTGGTGTGGCTTGGGTGAGTGCAGTGAGTTCCTTTAGTGACAATTCCCAACATGTACCCAGGTAAATGATACCTGAAAGGATCAATGGACTGAAGCCTGCTTAGTGGTAACATTGTGCCCTAGGACTGTTCATGGCCCCCATAAATCTAGAATAATCTCACATCAGAATTCCTGCTCTAAAAAGCAATACTAGGTACTCTCTGACATGGAAATCCATCACCAGAGCCCTTCTCTTTTCCCAAATGAATGTATGTGAAATGAAATAAACTGTAAGTCCCTTCAGGGATGAAGTTAAAGGTGGGTAATTATTTTGATTCTAGAAGATGATCCCCACGTTCTTTGTTTATATCAGTGGACCATCTGATCCAGTCTGAAGGATATCACACGCCAATCTGTAAACTGAATTTTTATGTTCCCTCCCATAAATTACTTTGGTTAATCCATTTATACATATGACCTTTACAAAACTGTAAAACTGGATACAGTGGCTCACATCTGTAATCTCAGTGCTTTGGGAGGCCAAGATAGGCGATTAGCTTGAGGCCAAGAGTTTAAAACCAGCCTTGGCAACATAGTGAACACCTCATCTCTAAACAATAAAAATCAAAAAAAAAAAAATAGCTAGGTGTTTTGCTGCATGCCTACAGGCCTAGCTACTTGGGAGGCTAAGGTGGGTGAATGGCTTGAGAAAAGGATTTGGTGGTTATTGTGAGCTATGACTGCACCATTTTATGCAACTTGGGTGATAGAGTAAGACCCTGTCTCTAAAATAATAGTAATAAAATTAAGAAAAACTATTTTCAGTGATTCAAGCTTCTATTTTTGACAAGGTATCTGTTTAACAAACATTAATTTTATGAGACATTCTAGGAAGCTACATTTTGGCCTATGGTTTTGGATACTTTTTTACATTTGGGACTTTAAAGTGCATTGATTTCATTTTGAGCTAATTTTTTTTTTTGTAGAGTCTGGAAGGGGATAATCTTAGGCAGGGATTGTTAAGTAGCAAGAAACCAAGAAGGACTCAGGCAAACTGGAATTACATCCTACAGACTGACTCTCTGTGAGGCCTGGATCTAGTTCGTCAGAAAGCCCAGAGAACAAGACAGTTCCGTGAGCTAACTAACTACACACATGTAATGGAGTAAGTGAATTTTTCGCTTTCTTCTTTGTGGATGGCATTTGGTTTCATGATGCTGCTATTACTGACCATACAATTACTTTTCATTTGATATTATCATTAGCATGTAGAGTTAGTGAGTCAGTGAAGATAAAATTTTTCTTTTTTGTTTGGTGATTTGTTTTTAACATGATAGCAGAATCTATAACATATTTTCAAATGGAAATCTCAAATGTGCTTCAATCTGTCCTTCTTCCTTGGACAATTGCCTGTTGAGGTCACCTGAGAAATTCCAATTGATCTTTTAAGACTTAAATGAAATGTCAACTCATTCAGGAGTTTCCCTGAAACTAATGGTGGAATCGGCACTTGTTTCTCTTCGGTGTTCCATGCAGTGTCTCCCACAGTTCTCTGTTATAAGATGGTTTGTAACATTGCTGCAGATATTTCTGCACGTCTTGTCAATTTCTCAAGACTGGGTGGTATTTTTTCATCTCTGTGGATGAAACAGTACATGACAAAATAAGGTACTTAATACATGTTTGGTAAATTAATTACTGTTTGGTAAATTAATTATTGAAGGAAGACCCAGACAGCTTTTATAGGTTCTGATAAATCATTGATTACATTTTACAAATTTGGATGAATTAGGGGAACCTTGAGAATTAGAGCTCTAGGGGCGATTCCAGGAACCTTAAAGGTTGTGAAATATTTTTCAAATTTATAGTTATTATATGCAGATTCCAAACACTTCCAAGTGACGGAAGATGAGATGAGATGGCTTAAAATAATGAGAGTGACCTTTTTGTTGTTGTTGCTGAGTGGTAATACGATATTTTTGAAAAAGAGGCCAGACCCTGAGGCTCTCATTCTGTCCTTCCTTTACTGGTTATGTACTTGAGCCTTAGAGTTCTCATAGGTAAAGCTAGGGTAGTATCACTTTCTTGATATTGTTGTGTTGAGAGAGTTAAATTATGATATTGTATTCAGAAGTTACCAGCATTAGTATCTGCATAGTTAGTTAGATGGTAGCCATTATTAGTGTTGAATTGGGGATCTCTATAACTTCTAAGTTTGTGGCATTTCTTTGTTAGCTACCACCCCCCGCCCCCATCCTTTCTCTATCTCTAGGGAGGGAAATTTATTTTCCAGGAAATGTTCGAATATAGGCAAAGGCAGCAAAACCTCTGAGATTCCCTGCCACCGTAGGATCCTGTGATCATGATAATCTTTGACATGTGCTTTGGTTCTTTGGAAGGAAAATATATTGAAATAAAACATACTTGTTATTTTCTAACTGTTCTTTGACCTAGAGGGTAAGGTGAGACACACATTTTTGAGTATGCTTATTGCCTTTATGCATTATTTTTGCCCATCTGTCAATGAATTAGTCTTTAATTTGGGCTGAGCCATTTTGGTATTTCAAAACAAACAAACATATTTTAAAACAGCACAGAAAAATGTCATTATAGATTTTAATATGTTTACTTTGCTTTATTTTGGGGGATTTTGATATGCAAAGTTCTTACTGAAATGCACAGGAGGTTGCTACCATTGATTTGAGTACTAAAAATAAGATGTAGTCATGTTCTTCTTCCCTTTTTCCTTCTTCTTTTCCTTATTTGAGTAATTGTATGGTAGAGAACTAAATGACAAGAAAAACAGAATGCTAAAAAGCAACACTGGGTAAGCTGCCCAGGCTGGGCAGTCATCACCATGGACCCCATCCAGCCCAAAATAGCTTTGTCAAGCATCTGAGCAAGAGCAGCTGTGGAGGCTTCTCCCTGACACCAAGGGAGCACCCACTGGGGCAGCCACATGATGCCACATGGCCACCAGTGGCTGACCTTTCTTGGGCAGCAGACATGCTTTCTTCTCACAGCTCTTACTTCTCCTACATGAAAGTCATGTCCTAAGGGGCCAGGAGGAAGATTTGCTTCCCTGTCACTGTCCTACACCACTTCTCTGACCTAACCTTCTTGCTTGTCTGTTTCTAACTTTCTTGCTTAAAACTCCATGTTTTCTCTATGTGATCCCTGCCTAATGAAAGGGGCTATGGTGGCACCATTCCATTTAGTATCCTTCTTTTCTTTAGGTCTCTTATACTCCCATTCACTATCATGGTGCTTTACACTGTGAATCTTCAAAAAGAGCTTTCCTTGTCATCTTCAGAGTTCGTCATTCTTTGCTCTCAATCATGGTACATCTCAAACAGACTTGCAGAGTCAGTTTCCTGTCTCTACTGCATGCTCCTGGAAGGCGTGTCTTGTTTGTTACTGTATCCTATGGTGACTACCTAGAATAATATATGACATGTATTATATGTATAATAATTTAATGAAAGAATAAATATATGAATGACCTAGAAAATTGTTGGACCAGAAGAAGATATAAATTTTTTTTCTTCTAAATGAAGAAATGTCCCTGGTGCCCCTACCTTCCAGGGATAGACTTTTCATGGTTCTCAAGACTTTCTCTGTAACAGTTCTTACTCAAGATACTCAAAGTTGCTAAAATTAAATACAAGGAAAGAATAAGAAGCAATACTTAGCAGAAACTGAATTTTTACCAGTTTTCCTGTCTCTATGCAACCCTTCTGCTTCCTCAGTTCACTTATTTTTCTTAGTCTCCCTGAAATCTTTACTCTGGATCTCATAGGACCCATTTTGGCCTCTCCAAAGCTCTCATCTGCCACAACAGCATTAGATAGTTTCTTTTGGACCCACCTCCAAGCCCAACTATGCTTACACATATTATTCTGACTTTGCAAAGTCCTATTGAGATGAATGGGATGTTTGTCAAGGCACTTCCCTTTAGGACATTGTGAAAGGAGACTGATCCTAAATAATGAGAAGTTATATAATTGAAGAGACTGTGATGATGAGGCAGAAAATATTACCACAGCATATCTCTGTGCTTCCTCCAGAGGAGAGAAGCAGAGAGATCATTTCTGTCCCTGGTAGAAATCTATTAGCCCTTTCAGACTTACAGTATGTGTAGTGGGAGAGTAATATCCAACAAGTGAATTTATGTTCAATAGTTGAAAATTGAATAATATGTTTCTAACTTTCTAGACCTGTTGAGGATAGGCAGAAATTTTGCTTATTTTAAAAGGCAAAAAAAGGTTGAAAGGAGTCAACAAAATTTAATGCCCTGGGTTAATTTTTTTTTTTCTAGTGAAAAGAAAAAGGAAGTTGTGGACTGGGAATAGGCACTCTTGGGGTTGATCCACTGTTCTACCTCTGGCTCAGTGGCAAGTTTTACTTTGGACAGAAGTGGCAGAACTTTCTGCCCCAATTTCCTGGTACAGACGGGATCAGCAGCATTTTGGAATGCATCTGCACATTGCATGAGGATATTTTGAAGATTAATCAGCTCCCCATGTTTGTGGGAGAAAACCATTAAATAAATAAAAGGCAGATTTCACTTGTAAAACATCATGAAAACAGTAGAAGTAAGATAAATCAGGAAAAGCTACCTAGGGACTTTGGAAATTTTATAATCTTAGAGTTATCTCCTATCCTTTCTTCCTCTCTGTTCTGGTAAAAAGAAGTTTATCATTCTGTGGACTGTGAAATTAGTGATTTGTTGCCTTAGCACTTGACCTTCATGGCACCCCTCCTGGTCTCTGGTCTTCTTAGTGACTTTGCACAGAAGTGCCTTCTTATTCGTGAGTATTGCCTAGAAGACTATGACTGTTATGTTCAGTACATGCAGGAGCTGGTGGTTTGCTCCATTGTGGGAATCTGTGTTTATTACTTGTTTTTACATGACTAGGTTTCCTTTTTTTTTTTGAGGTGGAGTCACTTTGTCACTGAGGCGGGAGTACAGTGGTGAGACCTCAGCTCACTGCAACTTCTGCCTCCCAGTTCAGGTGATTCTCCTGCCTCAACCTCCTGAGTAGCTGGGATTACAGGCATGAGCCACCATGCCCAGTTAATTTTTATATTTGTAGTAGAGATGAGTCTTTGCCATATTGTCCAAGCTGGTCTTGAACTCCTGACCTCAAGTGATCCACTTACCTTGGTCTCCCAAAGTTTTGGGATTACAGGTGCCTGCCACCATGCCTGACTGATTTTTATATTTTTAGTAGAGATGGGGTTTCTCCATGTCCCCCAGGCTGGTCTCAAACTCCTGACCTCAGGTGATCTGCCCACCTTGGCCTCCCAAAGTTCTGGGATTACAGGCGTGAGCCACCATGCTTGTCCTGATTAGGCTTCTTGACTCCCTCTGCTGCTTTTCATGTCCTGTGGATTGCCATCCTTCAGATCTTGGAGTCTGCAGAATACAACCTAAAACCAGATTGCCTGGTTTATAGTCTGGCTCTATCACTTAGTAGCTATATGATTTGGGGCAAGTTCCTCAATCCATCTGTACAAAGTAGAGCTGAAAACAGTGCCTATGTTATTTGCATGTTTTGGGGATTAGACATGCTAATATATAAAAATAACTTAGAATAGTACATAGTACATAGTAGGCATTCAACACGTAATACCTATTGTATAGATTCACCAATCATTTTGGTGAATCAGTTGTATCTGAAGATTTTGTGGTGATATTGGCTTATTGAAAATTAAATAAAATTTATTAAACTCTTTTCCTCAGCGTATGTAGGAATTCATATGCAGTAATATCAATACTTAGTATTCACTAAATTAAACAGATATGCTGAGACACCTTACATGCTAAGAAGACAGAACACTTAAGCCACTTCTTCTTGAAAAAATATAATTAAAGGCTTGTTTATATATAAACTCAGCATTTAGATGTTAACTAACTTTGCAATTTTTTTTAAGGTTCATGTCTTGCTGTTATACAGGGCTTTAGTTAGGATAATGAAATAGTTAAGAACATGAGGTTTGGCTTCAGATACCACTGAGTTTGAATCCTGATTTTGCAACTTACTAGTTGCATGACCATAGGCAAATCACTTAAACTTTCAATGCCTATTGTTTTTCTCATCTGTAAAACAGAAATACAAATGTCTACCGTATTGTTTCTTATTGTAATAAAATAAGATACTGCATGTAAATAATTTTTATGCCTGGATTAAGGAAATATCTCTATAGAAAGAGCCATATTGCACACCTCTGGGGAGCACTATTTATACTATATTCTATGTAAGTAGTTTCCCTTGGCGTTGTTCAATAGATGGGCCTGATACAAAAATTGGTATTTACTAATATTATCCTTATGATGATACAGCTAGGAAAACTACCTATGAGCCAGAAATCCATGGACATTTGCTCTTTCTCTGCCAAGTGTGTAAGCAGCAAGGAAACAGCCAAAATTAGTATATAATTTACTACCAGATGTTGTCTCACTTTAATTTCACCAATTTGTATCTGAGAGGTTTCCTGAAATTGTGTTGTATTTATTAATGACCAAGTCCATGGCTCTTAGGAAACTTACTGGGAGAAAGAGCAGGCATAATCTTTTCTTGCTGGATGTCCTGCTTGCCAGTGCTTGATCCTGCTCACCTCACCTCCCAGGCACGCGGGTATTGTGGGCAGCTCTTTCGGGAGGTGGCACCAGGACACCAGTAGTATTTTGCAAGAAGGATCTTTGGCTTTGCCTGTGGAGCAGAGAATGTGATCTCCAGCTGGGAGCCAAACCACAAGCATGTGAGCAGAACCTCGAGCTTGGTTTCTGCCCAAGTACATGTAGGGGAGTGGAAAAGACAGTGAAGCTTTGTGAAAGGGTGCAGCTCACATGCAGAGACAATTCCACAAGGTCTGGTGGGATATTCCACCTTGGTTCCAAAGGAGAGAAAGGCAGTGGCAATTGTTTTTTGATTACCTAAAATCCTCTCCATTGGAAACCGAACCTGCTTATTCACTTCCTAGATCCGGGGTCTTGGACAAGTCACTTAAAACCTAGATGAGCCTCAGTTTCTTTATCAAGAAATTGAGACTAATAATAACTTATCTGCCTTTATCTTAGTGCATGGCTCAGAGGTTTTGCTCAGTGTTTTTTGCAAATGCAACCAATATGATTAGCTTCACCAGCATGGCCCACTCATGTAGTTATGCCTTTTAGTATTTTGATTAGTCAATCAGAGAGAGTCTCAGACACCCTTATTAGCAGGAGGTCAAAGTCTCCTTCGTGAAGTCTCTCCATCATTCCACAGGTTACAATCCCAATTGTTCTAAGTAACTAGAAGTTGTCTAAGCCCAGTTAGCTCAGCCTTGAAAACAAAACAAAACAAAAACCCCACCAGGCTGCAGGGGATGTTTGGGGGAAAAGGTTGGATGCCATGCTGTCTACTAGCACAGCTACTTCATTTGCTGCCACACAGTGTCGCTGTTGAACATTGATCCTGCATAGCACAGGGAAGGCTGGTCCGCTGCTCTGCAGGGGCTGTTGTTACTACAGCTCTCTACATGGATCCCCTTGTTTTGACCCCAAGTTACCAGTTTTCTTTCATCACACTCACATGCTAGATTAGTGCTCCTCATAGCATTACACCAAGACAGGGCAACAGGTCCTAGGAAGTTTGCAACCTCAGTCAAATCCACCCTTTCCCATGTCACCACCCACTTAACCTCCCTACCTTTCTTGTGGGTGCTCCTTTGGGACTTTGGTTGAGACTACACCATTCTAACAGAGGGACTCTAATAACTTTGGATATCAAATGAGACCTTTCCATTTTTCTTTCCAGGGATCTCCTTAGCCCCTATGCCAGTATATTCACCTCTCCCCAGTGGACAGTTCTGCCTAGCAAAGGACATTGGGAGACACACAGGACACATTACATCTTTCCCTGAAATCATGGTGCCTGTGTGTCTCATATTTACATAACCAAAGACAGAGTTGCTTTGCCCACATGGGTAGATGAGTGGCTGGCAGCTGCTGATACCCTGTGGCATATGAATGATTAGGTGATATCTGTGAAAATTCCTTTTAAAGAACTCTATATAAAAGAAGGCCTTATGATTATTAATAAATGGGCAGGGATGATTTATACACATGGCACAGGCAAGGCTAGCTCTCATAAACTTCAGGTGATAGCCAGAAAGCTGTCTGAAATAAAATGCTTTCTAACCTCTCAGAGTATGCTGGGCCAGTAGACTATTTTCGTTAATACTAAATCATGTTTCTTCCCTTTTTTCCATTCTCCAGTTTCTTCTGTCACCCATTTTCCCATGAGTTTCTCTTGCTTCAGCTTCAGAATCCTCCAGCTGGTATGAGGTGAGGTTGAGAGTTGGTCCAGCGAAACAACTATTTGTGTGGTAGGGAGGAGGAAGTTGCAAACACATACTTCTGGAAGCAAAGCGAAAATAATAGTACAACTTACCATGCATCCCATAGATTTGCTTACTTTGTCTATTCTTCAGAACAAACTGAGGACTTTCTACATAGGAGAAAAGTGCAAGGAAGGTGGTGAGCTTTAGGGAGAGGCCCATTCCACCCAGCTCTTGAATAACAAAAGAAGAGGTAGACTTCATTCTTTGTGGTTGTTTTCTGTTCCAGCACTCCGCCTGGCTTCTGGAAAGGGAATGGCCCCTACTTAAAAAAAAATTCACAGAGCTTTCAGACGTTTTGGCACCAGAAGAATTGGGAAGAGACTCCAGGGATTGGCTGGCCCCAATTCCTGCCTACTGCACTTCACTTTCCCTTTAGGGTTTTCTGATTTTTATCCCACTAGAGTCACCACTTGTCGGGAAGAGTCTGCCCAACTGGCCAACACGTGTTCTTTCTTCTCCTTGAAGCACCTGTCTAATGTTAGCAGGCTAGAACAGCAAGACTAATTCCTAGACTCCATGTGTTCCTGGCCTTCTCCCTTCAGAGCAAATAGCTATGGAATTTTTTCAGAGAAATCTTAGAATATGTAGTACCCTGAGGAATCAGACTTGAGTACATGAGCAATAAAAGTCTTGCTTTCCTACTTCCAACTGGAATTCTTCCCTCTTAAATTCTCCATGAAATTCTACCTTCTATGATTTATCTCCAATAAGATACCTTTCTACTAAATACAATTTTTTATTTCTCATTTTTCCAAAAAAAAAATCTCTTTAAGCTACCACTTTTTAATTTTTTTTTTTACAAAAGACTACTTTTTCTTTTCCATTTTCCCTAATATAAACAATAATTTTTCTCTGCTGACATTTGTTGCTTTTTTGTTTAGTTGCTAATGTTTCTCTACTTTTATGTAGTTTTGGCAATGCCTTTCCTAAAAGAGCACACTAGGGGCACTCCTGAGCTTTGGCCTCTTCCATGCTACTCACTAGTGTGATCTGGGAAAAGTCACTCGAGATGTCTACACTTCGATCTGTAGAATGGAAGTATAGCATTAGCTTCCTGGAGGCAGAAGGAGGATGGACTAGATAATTCCCAGCCAAGGGAGGTAAGATTAGTCCCACTAACAACATTCTCTGTTGTTCTCTGTCTTCTCATGTATTTGGGTCCTTTTAGACTCTTCCAATTTTTATTATCAGTACCTTTGTTTTTTAGTTATCTCTTCCCTGTACCTTTGTCTAATTATTGCTTTTACTTGTACATCTTGCTATTTCCATTTGTTGAATAAATGAATAGATTTTCCTTCTTTCTATTCCTAGCTACCATGACCACCACCACTATGGCAACACCTGTTACAATTTACTGTATAACTACCGCCTGACTTTGTGCTAAGTGTAGAGCATTAACGGTAACTCCTTTTAACAACCCTGACAGTGGGGTATCATTATCCCCATTTTGCACTTGGGAGACTGAGGCTTCGCAAAGTGAAATGACTTGCCTGAGGTCACACGATCTCGTAAGTGCTGGAGTCAGACTTTGGATCTGGGTACCTCTGACTCCAAAGATATCATAGCTTTTGTGGCTTCCCATGAGCTACTATTTATTGAACACCTACCACTTGTTAGCCACTTAGCATATATCACCTCTTTTTATCCCCAGAGCAGTCTTGTAAATTAGGTATTATTTCTACATTTTACTGCTGAGGATAATAAAGCTTAGAGAAAGGTGTTAGGTAAGTACGCCAGAGGCACACTGCCAGTAAGTGTTCTCAAATCCAATGTCAGATGACATTGAATTCTTGCTTCCTTTCTGCTCTCTGCTTTGTGAATGAATCAGTGAGTGACTGGGTCACCTTCCTTTTTTCCTCTTTTTCACTATGCTTTGTTTCTTTATTCTCCTTAAAAAAAATGTGCCTTAACTTTTTAAATTAAAAATCTAAAATATGCTTTAGGTTAAAAAAAAAAAAAAAAGTAGGGGGGCCGGAGGATGCAGAAAAGCACAAATGAAACAGAGCTAGTCTAAGTAACCTTCCACCCAGAGGTGATCACTTTCCTTCCTTTTTTTTCCCTCCTTCCTTCCTGCCCTTGCCTTTGTATCCTCTTAGCCAAGAGTCACATTCCTTCTCTACCTCTTCCAGCACAAACTCCCTTTGGGGGTCCAAGTTTCCCTGCTGTGGCTCTTGGCATAACGCATGACACACACATTTGCAAAACTAATCAACTGTGGAGGGGACAGGGAGTCTCAGCACAAGCTCAGAAAGGCCGCAGCCACCACAGCAGCCAGTTCCCTTTCCCTGGCCCCGGAGGTGGGGTGAGCAGGCAACTCCCTGTCACTGAGCCCCGGCTGCCCCTCACCAGACTGTGAAACAACAGAGGCCCTAGCAACGGAAAATGCCACCGGACACTCCACGTGGCGGCATGTGCCGGGGTGCCTCTGGGAGCCTTGCGTTCTAAGCCAAAGTTCAGCTGAAGGGCAGTAGCCAAGCCAGAAAGTCATGTGGCTCCCATGTTGGTTAGTGTGTCACTTTGAACAGCTCTTATCTGATATTATTATGACTAACTCAGTGCTGACAGCATGGGACAGATTATAGGGGACATGTGACAATTATTTAAGGCATCACTGAGTGCACTGTGCAGCTTGTATTAACCCCTTCTTTCCAAGCTCACTTTCCTGCATGTGTTTGTCCCTTTGAGAGTCTGGGTAGGAAAAAGAAACAAAAAAGTACATTGAACCCTGAAGGGTGCTACTGGTTTCTATTTGAGCAGCCTCTGGCAACAATTTATTTTTGTCCCTATAGCTTGAATAGTGTATGTTCTTTGGGCCTAAAAAAAAAAAAGAAATCAATGATAAGGTTGTTCATATTTCAAAACCTTTCTTTTTTTATACCTTGTACTGATAAAATTCCATACCTTTGCCATCATGGTTGTTGTTAAGGTTGATCTTTAAGATATTAGAGAACTGCGTTGACATGCTAGCTGGAGAAATAGTCCTTCAGCGTTGTACCTAAATGTCAGTGGGGAGAAGGCGTTACTCCCCACTCTATGATTGACATCTTGGATGGTGCAAGGCAAATATAAGAAATGCTATTATTTATTATTTATTTTCTGCCCGTGAGTATATACGTGGAATGGCACAATGTGAGGGCTGTTACACCAAAAATCAAGTTGAGAGTCACTTGCATGGTGGAGAGGGTTTTTTTTCCTGCTTAAAGCCATGAGTAGTAACATAAAAATTCTTTATGTGTGAGTGAAAAGGAATTTCAAACCTGATTTGGGGACTTAAAGGTAAATTAAACAGAATATCTAGGTAAAAATTACAATGATATCATTTAAAGATATCAAGGATGCTAAAATGTACATATGTTCAGTGTGGTACCCTGGGGTCGGGTGACAAAAAATGGGGTCTGCAAACTTACTAGAGATGTTAAACATCAGCCATGTTTTGAGGATTTCCTTGGTAAGTTTAGGCCCTGTTAACACTCAGCTGTAAAGTGGAAGGATAATACCCTCCTCATAGGGTTGTTAAAAGGATGTAATGAGAAGAGCCTCGTAAAGGCTTAGCCTAGGGTGAAATGAATGCTAAATAAAAGGTGGCAGGTATTACTCTAGTTATTATTCTTATTATTATTGTTATTTGTAGGCAAATCCTCTGCGGCAGAAGGCATCAAAGTTTGAACACAGACTTGAAGTGTTAACACTTCCAGGATGATTTCAATCTTAGGGCCACTTCAACCTTTTGCCACTGAGGGTAAAGCCATTACCAGTCTTCCTTCCCTACTCCCCATAACGGGTGCCACACTTTTTCCTCTCAGTAAAGTGCCTGCCATGGTTTCTGTCATTGACGTTCAACAGTGTTCACACTTTGCTACTGCAGAGGGACCTGAACCACTTCCAGCAGTGTCAGTGGGAGAGCCTCAGGAGGCAGCATTAGCCTTACTCCTTTTATTTTTCCAAGCAATTCAGCTTTGGCTCCAAACTTGCACGTGCTGCTCAACCATGTAAAAGGTCTGTGGCTAACTGGGCCTACATCTTAAGACGGTGGTTGATGGGTCGTCTATTATGATGTGAGCACATCCTCAGGGGTTTCATTTTTCCATCGCTAGTAATTCATTCAAGTTTTTGTTCTACCACATCTGGCACACTCTGTCTCATTTTGTCTATAGCAATACCTTAGCGTCTTTTATAGATTGGTGTTCTGTGTACCTCCCTGGGTTGACCTAACATTTAATCCAGTTGGGTGAGTTACTTTTATTTATTTATTATGATTTTTTTAAATTTTAAGTTCCAGGGATACATGTGCAGGATGTACAGATTTGTTACATAGGTAAACATGTGCCATGGTGGTTTGCTGCACCTACCAACCCAACACCTAGATATTAAGCCCAGCAAGCATTTGCAATTTTTCCCAATGCTTTCCCTCCCCACCACCCCATCCCCTGACAGGCCCCAGTGTGTGTTGTTCCCCTCCTTGTGTCTATGTGTTCTTATTGTTCAGCTCCTACTTATAAACAGGAACATGCAGTGTTTGGTTTTCTGTTCCTATGTGAGTTTGCTGAGGATAATGGCTTCTAGCTCCATCCATGTCCCTGAAAAGGACATGATCTTGTTCCTTTTTATGGCTGCATAGTATTCCATGGTGCATATGTACCACATTTTCTTTGTCTAGTCTATCACTGATGAGCATTTGGGTGAATGCCATATCTTTGTTATTGTGAATAGTGCTGAAATGAACATATGTGTGCATGTATCATTGTAATGGAATGATTTATAGTCCTTTGGGCATATATCCAGTAATGGGATTGCTGGGCCAAATAGTATTTCTGGTTCTAGATCTCTGAGGAATTACCACCTGTCTTCCCCAATGGTTGAAGTAATTTACATTCCCACCAACAGTGTAAAAGCATTCCTATTTCTCCACAACTTCACCATTATCTGTCATTTCTTGACTTTTTAATAATCATGATTCTGACTAGTGTGAGATGGTATCTCATTGTGGTTTTGATTTTCGTTTTATTTATAATGATTCTTGTTGAGTATTTATTTTGTTCCCGGCTTGGAGATACAGAAGAAACAAAGCCCAAAAGCCTAGGGTATAATTTCACTGCCTCCATTGTTCCACCAGAAATTTTGGATTTTCCCTCTAAGGAAATTCTGCTCAGTGGCAACTGCATCTGAGAAGAATAACTTTGAAAGAATGAAGCACCAGACTCCTCAAATAGTCCAGATACTTTTTACTGACACCTTTATTCTGATGCATCAGATCTGGGTTGATATTTGGCTGGGGTGCACCATCATGACAGCAGTTGTCAAAATGTTAAAATGCTAGTAGCTGTGCAGGCCCTCCAAGTGACCAAACCCTCTCAGTATGGCTTCTGCTTTTGGAACTCCTCAACTGTTTTTTGATGTAGTAACCAAAGGATTAATGCTTGCCATAGCAGGAGCCCCTAGGATGCATTCTGATTGGTTGAACTCCATTTCCAAACTTGCTCTTAAGCCTGCAAGTGTTTTTGAGTCATAAAACAATTCTGTTCTATGATGTAGGAATCAATCACAGGAGCTGAATTTTGATTGAGGACAGTGTAGTACAATTGAGGAGCCTTGGCTGGATCCTGCTTCCATCCCTTCTGATGCGTGTGGCCTTGGATGCGTTATTCTCAATGCCTTAGTTTGTGTAGATGAGAAGAATAGTAATGCCTAGACAGCAGGCTGCCTAGGGCTACTGCAAAGATAAATTAATTCAGACATACAAATCACCTGGAACCATGTTTCAAGATAATAGGTGGTCAGGAAGAATTACCTATTATTATTTTTATTAGAAAATTTTGTAAAACTCAAGCTCAAATTTGATTGATTTCAAGAAAGGTGAAACAGACTCAATTACCCTCTCTCCTAACTGCAAAATTAAACAAAACAAAAACAAGAAAAATACCATAAACCTTTTCTTGATGGATGTAAGTAAATATACAGGAGGCTTTTATTTTACTGGCATGATAACATATATCTTTAAAATATCTACATGTAGGATATACAGACAGTCCCAGACATATAATGATTTAACTTATGATTTTTGGACTTTATGATGATGTGAAAGTGGTATACATTCAGTAGAAACCATACTTCAAGTACAGAACACCCATAGAAACAGTCTGTTTTTCACTTTCAGTACAGTATTGAATAAATTACATTTTTTTTTATAAAACAGGCTTTGCATTAGATAATTTTGCCCAACTCTAGGTTAATGTAAGTGTTCTGAACACATTTATGGTAGGCTAGGCTAAGCTATGATGTTGTTGGTTAGATGTATTAAATACATTTTAAATGTAGATATTTATGATTTGTGGATTTACTGGACATAACCCCATTGTTAGTCAAGGCACATCTATATGTGTAAATGTGTGTTTTGTTAGATAGATCATGTATTCAGTAATTATTGTTATGTTCATGGAGGATATAGATGAATAACAGAGAGCCCCTGCTGTCAATGAGCTCATTGTCTATGGGGAAAACAGATGCATAAACCAGTGATTATAGTGTGCTGGATGCAGTAGTAGATGAGTACATCAGGCTCTCGAGGAGCCCTGAGCAGAAGGACCTAATTTGGCTTCAAGTAGGCAGTGAGACTCCCTGAAAGAACTGACACCTGAGCTGATTCTTAAAGCATGAAGAGTTCCATATGGAGAAAGGGTCTGGGAAAGGATTTCAGGTAGACTGGAGCAAAAGCATGAGAAAAGGGCATTCTCTTGGAAATAGGAAGCAGGGAGTAGTAAGAGGTCAGTCTGGAGGCAGGACGGGGGCCAGCTCAGAGACCTTCCTACCATGTTCAAGAGCTTTCTCTAGGTCAATCTTGAGGGGCTGAAATGATAGACACCAAGGTGAGGTGTGGCCAGTGTCAAGTTTTAGGAAGATCACTGGCTTGAACTAGGGCATTCATCATGGAATGAAAAGGAAGGAAGAGACTCAAGAATTAAGAATGAAGGCAATGACCATATTTTTGATTTGGATGGGTTGGGTTACCACTTTCCAACAGATACAAAAAACACAGGCAGGGAAGCAGCTGAGGTTGGGGAAAGTGTTAAGGTCCATTTTGTATATTTTGACTATTCTGGTCTTGCAAGATGTTGGTGGTGAGCACCAGCTGTCTCTGAGGCTGAAGGGACAGTCTGGGAGGGAGACATAGAGTCTGTCATGCTGGCAGTTAAAGCTTCGAGAGGCAATGAGACGAGCCAAGGAAGACTGAGAAGAATAAGCAAAGTGGGTTGAAAACAGAATTGTAGGGAACACCAGAATTTAAATGATGAAACACTGAGAAGCAGCATT